>JXCR01141860.1:19986-54175 GCA_002079205.1 Phalaenopsis hybrid cultivar | reverse complement strand
AGATTTACATACATATACCACCCAATTCTTATTTATATACGTCTAAAACATAATCTTCAATTTTCACACTTACCTATGCATAAGAAGTTGAATTACAGTTTTCATAAGTTAAAATAGTGATAGTTTCAATGTAATATGAAAGATTTAGAGGTTAAAAAAGTAAAAAAAATAAAATTTAAAGGTTAGATAAGTAAATACATAGGAATTTGGTGGTATATATGTCAATGCCCAAACTATAGTTAGTTCAACACTAAACTTATTATAGTTTTTTACAAGCATTGCACTTGAGAACCTTTTTCAATTGCATGACTACTAATCTGATTACACTTCAAATCGCTCTACAAAATATGATTAGAGGCTTCCAATGATTAGCTTCAAATCGCTCTACAAAATATGATTAGAGACCTCCAATGATTAACATTTGACATGAATCAAGTATTTTTACATATAATTATTACTAATTATAATCAACTACAATAATTCATAGCTTAAGCTCAATATGATTAAAAACTGACTATTAAAACTTAAAAGTAAAAACACCAAAACACATCATTATTGTCTGTTGCTCATTTAGATTTCAAAAATACATGCTTGCATTAAAAAAGATCAATAGTTTAAAAATTCTATGGCTTGTAAAATCAATACTTGAAATATATTTGCATACATACATTTATTCAAAAAGAATGTGCAGAATATCCTTTGCAAATTCCAAAGAAAGTGCCAAAATAGACGTTTAAGCTTCTAGGGATTGATTCGTGGCATATTGGAATGCTGAATAAGAAAATGATGCCACAGCCATCAAGGATTATCAAACAACTAATAGACTTAAAATGATTAAGAGGTGAAGAGATGCAAATGAAGAAACTCGAATGTATTAATGAAAAATATTTTTTTCTCAAGGAAATAATTGAAGTTAGATTCGTGGTTTACCATCAAAATCAAAACAACATGAGATGCCATTATTACGAACATTTGCAATTGTAACTGAATCTATCATATGAACATTCGCATGACACTGAAATATAAAAAAACTTGATTATTACGTGAATCACTAGCAGAGAAGATATGTAATGGAAGATTTACACACATATACCATGCAATTCTTATGTTTTTAGATATCTAACACCTAATCTGTAATTTTCAAACATAAGCAGCCTTACCTATGCATAAAATGATGAATTACACAATTTAAAAGTTAACATAGTAATACTCTTTTAAATATAAAAGATTTACATGATACATATGTAAAAAATAATGTTTAAATGTTAGATATGTAAATACATAATAAATGGGTGTTATATATGTTTACACCCCAAATATAATTAGTTTCAACTTTAGAAATATTTTCAAGCATTGCAATTGAGAACCTTCTCCAATTGCATGACTACAAATCTAATTCCACCTCAAGTCGCTCTACAAAAGTGTTGGCTATTTAAATGTTAGATACATAAATACATTGCAGTCAATATTTTCTCATACATGGTAGAAAAAAATTCTACACAAGAACAGTCCTGACTTCCAATGGTTGGCATTTTATATGTATCAAGTATTTTTGCCTATAATTATTTGTAAATATAATCAAGTACAATACTACATATCTTAAGCTTAACTTGATTACTATTTGATTGTTAAAAAACTTGAAAGTGAAAAAAACAAAATACTTGTGTGTTAGAAAAAAGGATGAGAAGAGATAAAAGCAACAACTTGTTACTAGGGATAATGAGTTGAGAACCTTCTCCAACTTGGGATAGAGTTAGACAAGTTGGATGTTAATGAAATTAGAATTTGTTAATTTTGAAGCAAATTATGGTATAAATGTTGTGTTTTTTGTAAAGGAATCCATGAATCATTACATGTAGGTTTAGCTTATTAGTGAGCAGGATGTTTCTAAAATCCACCATTAACAATGTATATAATCTCATCCTTCAAAAATAACTTCAAACTTCAATTGTATATAAAATTTTGAAAGATTATTTGATGTGGATTCATAAGAAGGTGGAATGATATAATTAGTCATTAACCTATCAAAAGTAAAACTAAAACCTAGCGAAGCCAAGCAACATGGAACTTTCTAAGGCTTATACATTGGGATAATAATCCCCTCGTTTCAATTAAAATAAACATGGGGTATTTACATAAATACCCATCAATTGTTATGCATTTATATAGTATAATGCCTAAACTTTGTTTTTAGCATTTATACCACCCAATATTTTCAAATAACAAAAAAAAAATACCAATTTTAGTTTTTCTAAAGAGAAATACGTCTTTTCAAGCATAAATAAGGCGGCATATATCTGTAAAAATTAACGTTTAATTATCAGATATGTCAATGCATAAGAATTGAGTGGCATGCATGCAAATCTTNATAACTTCAAACTTCAATTGTATATAAAATTTTGAAAGATTATTTGATGTGGATTCATAAGAAGGTGGAATGATATAATTAGTCATTAACCTATCAAAAGTAAAACTAAAACCTAGCGAAGCCAAGCAACATGGAACTTTCTAAGGCTTATACATTGGGATAATAATCCCCTCGTTTCAATTAAAATAAACATGGGGTATTTACATAAATACCCATCAATTCTTATGCATTTATAGAGTATAATGCCTAATTTGTTTTTAGCATTTATACCACCCAATATTTTCAAATAACAAAAAAAAAAAATACCAATTTTAGTTTTTCTAAAGAGAAATACGTCTTTTCAAGCATAAATAAGGCGGCATATATCTGTAAAAATTAACGTTTAATTATTAGATATGTCAATACATAAGAATTGAGTGGCATGCATGCAAATCTACCAAGAAACATTTGCAATTGGTTTATGAAGAAACTAAATAGGTACGCCTAAATTTATATAGATTTAGCAACAAGTATACAATAACTCAAGAAATAAAACATGTTAAATATCAGCACATATCATTATAAACAAAGTATGCTTTTATAGAGAAACGAGGATTCTGAAGTTGAGCAAGTTGTCATAGCTCTTAAAGTTTGAAGAAAGCCAATCAATAATCCAAGTAATAGTTTCAATTATTTCAACTTAATCATTTCATTAAATAAATAAAACATCTTAGGAAGGGTATTAAAATAGCCAAAATCTTTTGGTTTACTCATAGTAACCATCTAGTAAGATAATCCAAATCATAAATAGCAATTTATAGTAAGAACAATGAGAAAGAATGACACGAACATGCTTACCTTCCTCAATGGTTTCAGAAAGAGGAGAAAGATGTAGTTTCAGTAGTCTTTGTATGTCGTGACCACATTATCGTTTTTAATAAATAAAACATCTTAATTATTATATTTTTAGAATGACTATAATTAGATAATTGCATGCATAATTATCTAATAGTTAATTAATAAAAATTAAATGCATTTTTATGCTTTATTTTGTTAATAAAATTACAAGTAATTATTTAATAATATAGTTAATAACTACTTAATTAATAATTTATAAAAGTTAAATTATTTCCTAATAAAAAATTATTTTAATTAAAACTTTGTATTAATCATTAATTATTAATTAGAAAAATTAGAAATTAATCATAAAATAAATTTAATTAATTTTTATCTTAAATTTAAGTGGGTTTTATGTAATAGATTAAAATCGTTACAGAAGTTACCAATCAATTTTGTATGATTTCTAACACATTCTGCTAAAGCAAATATCAAATAGTTTCCAAGATTTAACCACCCAGAAATTGCTATATCCAAATTCGTATCATTTACCAAATGTACTTGAGTTAAAGCTGCCACACAGCCCCTTAACTTCGAAAAAAAAAATCAGAAATGAATTGAAGTTCATATATTAAAGAATAATTGAAGAAATTTTTTCATAGGCGAATTTTGGCTCGCTGTCGGTAGGGCTCTCAAAAAAGCTCGTTGTTCGGGAACAGTTCGTGTTCGGTTTGTCAATGAGTTCGTGTTGGATTCGTTCGATAAGTAAACGAGACAAACACGAACAAATTTTTTTCATTCGGTTAGTAAAACGAACCAAACACGGNTTTAGGTAATGTTATTGAACTGTATTAGAGCTGTGTTGTTACACTATACTCAAAATGATGAACTTCTTTGTTCAGAGGTTTGTTACTCCGCGGTGTTGGCTGGTACTCTGTACGGTGCTTCGTTACTCTATAACATAAGTTATGACTTGCAAGAGACTTTTTTTCAATGAACAGGGAGGGCGTATGATGGTGGTCGACCATGAACGACTAATAGTGGTTGATGGTGGTTGGCTACTGGGAGAGTGGGAAACATTATTCTGGTCTTCATTCCAAAACCACATTAAAGTTTGACTCCTTCTGATCCAGCTGGAGTTCTTCTTTTCTATCCTCTGGTTCAAGGTCTTAGGGCTTCATGAATGAGGTAGGGATCTGTTTATAGAGTTTGAGAGTTCCTCCCCAACAAATAAGGCAAGATTTTGGACCACTTTATCGAACAACCCACATATATTCCCACGATTAGACAACATTTGTGGACATTTAAGTACCTTAATGATGTTAGAATTGCTAGACACTCGATTTGACTTCNTCTGTTTATAGAGTTTGAGAGTTCCTCCCCAACAAATAAGGCAAGATTTTGGACCACTTTATCGAACAACCCTTATATATTCTCATGATTAGACAACATTTGTGGACATTTAAGTACCTTAATGATGTTAGAATTGCTAGACACTCGATTTGACTATAAACTCGCCATATTTAGAATGCATATGACTTTCCAATTAGGTTCCCAAAACTTTCAAAAGTGATTTAATGACTTTACTTGGGATTAATCTGACTCAAATTGAATTAATTTCGATGTCACTATGTTCTCATTGAGCTAGCTAGTTTAAATATAAGTTTGCTGAAATCAAACTTCATAATGATTTTTAAATTGAGTTTGAATGTTTCTTACTCAAAATATATTTTAAAATTTTTGCTAATCACCTCGATATTTGTGTCAAATCAAAAAATTTATTGATGCATATCAAGCAAGAACATTTAAAATTACTAATAAATTATTTGATCAACTTTTTTTTAAATGTTACTCTATCATTTCATCTTATTTACTCTTATTAATATAATATTGTAATTAATTGTTGTTCAAAATATTTTATAAGGTTTTCATTGAGAAAACAATTATAATTTTTAGAATGGACAATGGCACATCTTAAAGTTTGAGATATCTTTATATATGTAATAAAATTAATAATATTTCTTATGNTTTCATCTTATTTACTCTTATTAATATAATATTGTAATTAATTGTTGTTCAAAATATTTTATAAGGTTTTCACTGAGAAAACAATTATAATGTTTAGAATGGACAATTGCACATCTTAAAGTTTGAGATATGTTTATATATGTAATAAAATTAATAATATTTCTTATATAGTTAAGGAAATTTAATCATTTACCCCCTCTTGATATATTTTGTTCTCATTATTTGAGAAAATTAAATATTTGAAAATCTTACCCACTCTAAAAATTAAAGTTTTTTCGCCTGTGTACTTAGAGTAATGTTTTTTTCTTTAGAAAGCGATTATAGATGCAATTTAAGATGACTAGAAGTCTTTGCTCTTGCATGGCAGATCAACACAAATTGATTTGAACAAGAAAAACATGGTAAATTAAATGTTAATATATTTGGGCATCTGTATAGGTAAAGGATTAGAGGTTAATTGCACAGAAATGAGCTCATATATGGCTAAAATNATGCAATTTAAGATGACTAGAAGTCTTTGCTCTTGCATGGCAGATCAACACAAATTGATTTGAACAAGAAAATCATGGTAAATTAGATGTTAATATATTTGGGCATCTGCATAGGTAAAGGATTAGAGGTTAATTGCACGGAAATGAGTCATATATGGCTGAAATTCACAAATAAGTAAAAGAGTTAGAAAAGCTGCTCAATAGGGAATTTAGTGCTACAAACTATTATAAGTCTTTGTTTAATCAAAGACATTAAAGTTTTTTTTTATAGAAAGAGCATTATTTGGTTCCTTATGCATTTCATCAAAAAAAGAATTACAAAAAAAGGAAAAGGACCTAACTAAATTCCACATACAATACACATACAACTCACAAAAAAAAAAGAAAATCTAAAGGTCCTCTTCCAAAAAAATGCAAAATACAACACACACACTGAAAAAAACATAAAACAGAACAACAAAACAAAAAATAGAATTAACTAATATCATTTTAGGCTAATCTCAAAACTTGGAAACCATAGCACCAGGAAGTTTCAATCCAACCTTAGTCGCTCAATGAACAACCATATTATTCTCTCGCTTGATATGAGACAAACATATAACCAAGGCTTTTCATTTGAAGGTTAACACTCCAATGATGATCCTCTTTCAATCTGCAATACCTCCATAATATCAAAGAATCAGTTTAAAAAATAATATATTTCCATCCACATTTAAGAGACACGTGAAGACTAAACACCAAAGCATCAATCTCAACAACCAAAGGGGAGACAAGAAAAGCACCAGCCAAGAACCAACATATAACAGAACCCATGAAGTCTCTACAAACTCCACCAACACTAGCACAAGTACTTTTCCAACATCCATCTATATTTCTTTTGATGAAGGGTGCATAAGATTTACTCAAAGTCACCAAGGAAAATACTTTAGGTTTGATATTAATAGGTAAAGCTAATATCTGCATCATAACCATCATTTTACCATTCTTCTTCATAGTAGGTGACAACAAATGAAGCCCTTTTAACAGATAAAAAAAATCAAACTAACAGTATGATGTACATTAGGAGACACGTTATTAAATTTAGCATCATTCCCAGCAATCCAAATGAACCAAATAGTAATAGCAAGTACAACAGTGAAGAAAGCTTGACCATTAGCTCTCCATTCAGTAAAAATCGTAGAAATATTAGTAACCTACAACAAAGTATTCGACAAATGCAATTTCATAATAACTTTTCTCCAGATTTCATCAACAAAATTGCAATCCACAAAAAGATGATCATTGGTTTCCTCATTGTTCCTGCAAAGCATACATCAAGAAGGAAGCCACAGTCCTTTAAATTTAAGTAAATCATCAGTAGGAATGTGATCCTGATTTTTTATATGTAAGGATTATGAAGTTGACACAAATTAACGCGAAAACATGATACGTGCACTAAAAGTAAGTTGTGTAAAATATATATAAGTATAGACAATTATTAATGGGATTTTACACAAGTATACGTATCGTTATAAAATAATAATGGAATTTCCATTTAAGCCTCAAATATTAATCCCACGGGGAAGGTTTAAATTTGCAATGATAAATTTTACTAGGAAATCCACAGAAAGTCAAACGAAATTACTGTCACTAATTTCAAATGTTGAGATAAAAACTAAATTACTTAACTATTAGCAAAACATAAATGCAAGATTTAAATAGTAACTCTGATCTACTAACTATGTTTATGTAATGAATATTTTTTTTTTGAAAAAGCATCCTTCCAACTACAATGAAGTTTGGGAGAAATGAGATGAGATAAATGTTTATAATATGTATTGTGCCAAATAGGAGCAGTTTTAATCCTCTATCCTGATACAGTGCATAGAAAATCATTGGCTAATCCCAGGTTTAGTCTCTAAATTTGTGACTAGTCTAGGAGGATACCGGCTCACACTCCAAAGCTCCCACATCCCTTCACCTGAAGGCTAGCTCTCGCTTTAGTTTTTAAACTCTAAGACTGAATTGGGGATTTTAGTCTGTCACTCTAAATATTCTCCCATTCTACACCCAATAAAGAATATTTTCCTATTTATTTGCACTTAATTCCATGAAAGGATTTCTCCTCCATGAAATTAAATGTGATCCTCACTCTGTTGTAGAACTCGTACTCCATTTCGCGGTTCATATGTTTCACAACACATTTTAACAATTCAATTGGCCAGATTGAAAAGTAAATTAAGTTCAGAGTTGAAAAATCATCATAATTTATTTTATATTTTAATATTAGCACATCCATGTTATCTCTTCATTTCACCATACCTCAGAGTAGGGAGAAAGATAAAAGAAATTACTCAGACTTCATGAGAAAGATACAACAAAACATAAATTTCATCTATAAAAGAAAGTTCATACAATACCAATAAACAAGCAGCACTTATCTCAAACTCTTTCTCAAAGAAAATCCCTTGTAGCCTTTCCTTAGAAATGCAGGAAGAAGATATCTCTTACTATTCCCCTTCTCCAACAGTCTTACAGAAAGTTTCACACTTAATCTCACCACACAAACTCTAAATTATAAAAGAAAACTCACTAATTGACTCTAATGTGGTGGTGGAATGAAAATGGATTATGAAGAATGTCGAAAAAGGAGTGGTGGAACGTTGTGGAGCGAAAAGGATCGTGAAGGAGTGAAGGAGTCTATTTCCTGATGAATTTTGGCCCCAAATAGAGCCTAGGGTCGGTTCTCTAAGAGGTGCCTTCAAAATCTCTTAAAAAATTGTCCAAATATGTTGAATCCTCTAGAAACAGGTGCTGAACCGACATTGGCGCCATCGTCGCTCTTCTATCGTTGTTGGCACTAAGTAAAATTCTCAGTATGTTCTATTGTTCTACATGGTCGGTGCTACTCTTAGTACGATCGACGCTGAGTATTTCTTCAAAAACGTTATTTTGACTCTAAATTCCATCCTTTTTGCTTCATTTTTGCTTTAAGTCCTAAAAATCAACAACCTGCAAGAAAACATCAAAATACCTTCCATTAAAGTGAAATATCACCAAAAATAGGTATAAAATATGGGTCTTAAAAATATTATATATTTTTGGGTATCAAAATCCCCCAAACTTACATGTTACTTGTCCCCAAGTAACTCCTCTATTACATAAAATTGACTTATGGTAAAGAATTTAACTTCTAGATTTTCATATTTTAGTTCTCTACACATAATAGTATAACTTAAGAAAAATTCAAAACAACTCCAGTTAATACTAAAGGTGTAAGGATATTCAACAATTAAGTCTAGGATTTCTGNATTGACTTATGGTAAAGAATTTAACTTCTAGATTTTCATATTTTAGTTCTCTACACATAATAGTATAACTTAGGAAAAATTTAAAACAACTCCAGTTAATACTAAGGTGTAAGGATATTCAACAATTAAGTCTAGGATTTCTAATCCTTTATTTCTTTCAAGAAAATTACAATTTGTCATATTAAAGTCACTTAAAATATTCATATGAAAAAGAACTTCATAAAACTTTACTAATAATTAAGCTAATGTTCAAATAAAAACTTTAGAAAATGTGTCATAGTCTTTTTCCTTAAGTTGATTCAAGTAA
The DNA here is from genome assembly GCA_002079205.1 of Phalaenopsis hybrid cultivar. Lineage (NCBI taxonomy): Eukaryota > Viridiplantae > Streptophyta > Magnoliopsida > Asparagales > Orchidaceae > Phalaenopsis > Phalaenopsis hybrid cultivar. The sequence goes on along the minus strand of JXCR01141860.1, from coordinate 44,875 downwards.
AGCCAATTTTTAATTAGGCATCTTCTCAAGCTTCTCCCCACATCTTTTTTTTTTTCATTTCTTTTCAGGATCATTTTTTTAATCCATTTTTCTTTTCTTTCTCTCTTTTTTTTTATGTGAAGATTACTATATCTGGATAGCCTCTAATGATTTTGAACTTAATTATCATCTTCTAGTCAAAAACTTGTCACATTTCTTCACTTAACAAATTTATATTAGTTTAAAGATTTCATAAAATTTAAATTTAATGTGAGGATTATTATATCTGGATAGCCTTTTTCTTTTCTTTTTTTGAGGATTACTATATCTGGATAGTCTTTAATGATTTTGAACTTCTCTATCCTCTTTTTAAAGTTAAACTTTTTACATTTCTTCACTTAACAAATTTATATTAACTTAAAGATTTCATAAAGTTTAACTCTTTTCTTTTTACATGAATCTTTTAAGCTTTTTAATACTTCAAAAATACAAATTTCTTTACTTAAAATAGAAAAACATTGTCTTATTCTCTTTTACCAAATATCTTATTATTGGAAATTTTTACTTAAATTTACTATATATTTAGAAACATAAATATAGTTATCTAAAGTTAACTCCTAATACCAAAGATCATGTTAAATTTAAAATTTTGAAAATATAGTTAAATGAGAACAAATAAAATAAAGTTCTTTCTTTTTTCTTTTTGAAGTAATTTTTCTTCCCCCCTCCCCCAACTTAAATTTTGAAAAGATTTAGCATGAAAAACTTAAAAATAAACTCTGAAAGAAAACATTAAATACATAAAGAAAATACTTACCTCTTGAAGGTTTTGATTTTTGAAAATAAATTCTGAAATACTGTAGGTGCTAATATGAAAAACTACAAGGCTTAAAACATTAAATTGCACATAGTACATATAAAATCTGCTGAGAAAGAGTTAATTACAATACATATAACAAATTGCTGAATCTAATAACAGAACTAAACTAAATTCTAGAAATGAAACTAGTTTTACAAATTACAGTTTCACATTATAACATAACAACAGAGTCTCAAAATTTAATAAACAGTCTCAATAATATCACAAAACACATAACATAGTCACAAAGTAGAATCACATACAAAATAACAAAAGATCACCAGTCATCAACTTCTTCTTCATCAACATCCAACTTTTGCTACTGATATGGAGTATAAATAGAGTGAATAGGGAACTGAACTGAATAATCACCCCTCATGTATCTCACTAAAGAATCATCATAAGAAACTTCATATTCAAACTTCTGCAGAATCAAATCATCTGTATGAGCATTTGTAATCTATGACCCATCCTCAAAATATTCCCTTGCTGAATCATCATCTTGTCCAATAGTTCCCTGGNACAAAACTAAACTAAATTCTAGAAATGAAACTAGTTTTACAAATTACAGTTTCACATTATAACATAACAACAGAGTCTCAAAATCTAATAAACAGTCTCAATAATATCACAAAACACATAACATAGTCACAAAGTAGAATCACATACAAAATAACAAAAGATCACCAGTCATCAACTTCTTCTTCATCAACATCCAACTTTTGCTACTGATATGGAGTATAAATAGAGTGAATAGGGAACTGAACTGAATAATCACCCCTCATGTATCTCACTAAAGAATCATCATAAGAAACTTCATATTCAAACTTCTGTAGAATCAAATCATCTCTATGAGCATTTATGACATTCATGTTTTGTAATCTATGACCCATCCTCAAAATATTCCCCTGCTGAATCATCATCTTGTCCAATAGTTCCCTGTTAATGGGGTCACTAGAAGTAGGCTCACTAAAAGTAGGGGTCCTAGAAGTAGAAGGAATATCCTTGTCCTTACTTCCAGATCTCCAATAAACATGGGACTCATAAGTTTTAATGTTTGCAGGCTCAATAGGTCTTTGAGACTCAATCCTCTCATAGAGCAATAGATTGAGTGTTCATAAAAATAATAGAGCCTACATTTACGTCCATCACTTGCTGAATACAGAAGTTCAGGATGGCTCTATCCTTGGTCACCTTACTATGATGGTTTGTTGGAATCATTATCCTAGAAATAAAATAATGTCAGGTCTTAGATACTACATTTAGCATAGAAAGGGGAAAGTTGACTTTAACTTCATTCTTTACTTTCCAAGCCCCTTTATCACTAGTCAGACAAGAATCTACCACATCTAAGGCCTCATTTATAGTAAAAAATGAATGATACTGACATCTATAAATATCCTCTAACTGATAAAACTCATTTATTTTTCTTGGAGTAAACTCCACCCTTTTTCCATAAACAAAAACAAAATCATCAGAAGCCTCCGGAAAGTTGGCATAAAATTCCATAACTATCCCAACTATCGCATCAGTAGTAATAACAGAAGTTTTCCTAATGCTGAGTGATAATTAATCGTTCAACTTCTCCTCCCGAATTTTTGAAACCATGATCCGGAATCACTTTTTTATTTTCATGAAGACTATGAAATCGAGCACTAGCTTTATAGTTAACAAATTTTTGCTCATCATAATCTATTTTTCATTTGCTCGCTCTAGGTGCCATAGGAAATCTAAGATAATTTTGATAAAAATCTGAATAAATTCCAAAATTCCAAAAATCAAAATGTAAAGCACTTTAAACTTAAATCCACTAAGTAAGAGTTCTTCACCAAAGAATTTTCTCAAAATCTCTCAAAAAAATTCCAAAACTTTCAGATCTAGGCAATGTGAGAAAAATCCTTGGTAAAAATAAAAAAAAAAATTTAGTTTAAAGTGTAGCTCTTACCTAGAGAAGATGAAATCTGAAGTTCCTTTGCCACTAAATCGCCTCAAATCCGCCTAAAATCAAGCCCTAGGTGTGAAAATCGAAGGTTGAAGGTAACTCAAGGGGTAAAAATGGAGGTTTGCGGTGAAAATTATGAATTTAAGGGGTTAAGGGCTGCTCTCAGGTCGAAGGTGCCGTCGACGCCCATTCCAGCGCTATCGCGCTGAAGGCCCGAAATTCAATTTTTGATTTTTTCAAATTTTCAATTTCCCTACACTTTACTCCAAAGTCTTTTTAGTATTTTTAAACATAAATTTTTATCTAACAATAATTCACAAATAAACATTTCATAAACAATTATTTTCACAAACAACAACAAAATAACTTTTATATATGAAAATACACTTTTTACAAACACATTTTTCAAATTAAACATTCACATCTATTAAGCAATCTAAGTATAAATCAACATTGAAATCAAANTGAAAATACACTTTTTACAAACACATTTTTCAAATTAAACATTCACATCTATTAAGCAATCTAAGTATAAATAAGCATTGAAATCAAACCACAACACTAAATGCTGACACAAAACTATACACATAATAAAAGTTCAGAATTCTAAAGCAAAACAAAGCAAACCAAATCTAATCCACACAATTACATTAAATACATAAATATTCTTAAAAAAAATAGAGAATCCAAAGTCTTCAATTATTCTGCCTCTTCTTTAGTGCTTTCTCCTCCTCTAATATCTCCCATGGATTGGTAATGAACATATAGGTTGTAGAAGGATCGGTACGGGAATTGATCTATCGAATTTTCTTCGATCCACCCATTTTCCTTAAACATCCGAACTAATCCTGCTTCAAAAGTTCCAGTAGGATCAAAATTTTCTATCATTCTCCAATCTAGGTGATCAAAAAGGTACTTAAGATCTCTCACTGCATTCATAATACTTTGAAGTTCCCTTTCAATTTTCTTCAATTTCTTCTCCAAAGCAAGCGGACTTCCAACTGTTGGTGGTATTAATGGAGTTGAAGCATGTGGAGAATGATCTATAATAGCATTTAATACTTCATTTCAATTTCTAACGTAATTATCATCAATAGGGATCATGGGCTCTCAAGGTAGTAAAACTTTTCCCAACTTTCATATGACACTTAGAATTGACTACAAATAGAAAAAAATGTAGAAGAATGTCCAAGTCCATAAATTAGCCCATTCATAATGATACTCATAACAAATTTAAATATGATTGATCCTATATCAATGGGTTTTTCCATTTGAATGCAGTAATTTAAAATAACACTTTCTTTGGTGACTCTATTAATCTTCATAGTAGGGAGTAATTTTGCAGAAATAAAAAAATGCCTCTGCTTTAAAATTGGATTAAGTGATGAAGCAGAGAAACTAATATATCCCTCATCTCGTACTTCCCACATATCACTTTTATCAGTCAGAAAATTATAAACATCTTGCATCAAATCTCATGTGGGGACAAAATTTGTATAATGACAGATAGGAACATTTTCTATCATATACAATTCATTAATCCTCGCAATAGTAAATGGTACAGTCTTACCTCGTACGAAGACTACTCCTTGGGTAATTCCATGTAAATTTGCATAAAACTCTTTTACTACAAGTACAATAACTGTAGCGATAGTGTAACGTAGAACTTCTCATTGGCCTTGTATAATGATCTTATCAATCTGAGTACTTGGAATGATCAATTCATAATTAACAAAATCTCTCTCCTTGATCAATCTCTCTTTGTAACAACTTTGTTGTATAATCTCTGCGCATTGAAACTAATATACTTTTTTCTATTGAAAACTCCATACCTTGAAGTATTTTTAGAATTGGAAGCTATGAAATCCAAAAATAGGAAGTTTATAGTCATACAAGACAGTTTTTAGGACTTTAAAAACACCTCCCGGGGGTTATTACAGAGCAAAATCTTGCCAATGTCTGCCAAATGTTGTCTGAACCGTCAAACCGCTCTCGCCGCCGTCGGAGCTGCCGGCGCAGAAGTCAATTTTCTTGGGCGTCGTTGGCGCTAATGGCCAAAATTTATGACTTTTATTTTCATTCAATTTAATTTCAAATTTTCCTCCAATACCAATATTTGAATTAATTTATAATAAATGCAATTGTGTAGGATTATTATCACTTATCAAATAAAGTAGTAATACATAAACATATATGTATGGGTTGTCTCCCACAAAGTGCTTGATTTAACGTCGTCAGCCCGACATACCATTTATTTAGTTGGGTTGACTTAACATTAAAACTTCTTTAAATTGAGGTATGTGCCCTTCATAATAGTGTTTCAAATGATGTTCATTAACTTTAAATATCTTTTCAGTGTCAGGATCTTTAATAACAACAGTTCCATAATGATAGAATTTAATCACTTTAAATGGTCCTAACCATCTGGATTTTAGTTTTCCTAGAAACAATCTTAATCTTGTATTATACAATAGAACTTCTTGTCCAGGTTCAAATTTATTCTTAATAATCTTCCAATCATGCCATATTTTCATTTTCTCTTTATAGCTTTTTGCATTATCATATGCTTCATTTATTATTTCCTCAAGTTCATTGAATTGCAATAATCTTTTCTCACCGGCATCTTTTAGATTAAAATTAAATTTCTTAATAGGCCAAAATGCTTTATGCTCCAATGCTACTAGTAAGTGGCATGTTTTTTTCCAAAAATCAATCTGTATGGGAACATTGCTATTGGAGTCTTATAAGCTATTATGTATGCCCATAATGCAATATCTAGTCTAGCAGACCAATCCAATTTATAAGGATTTACAACTTTTTCTAAAATGCGTTTACTTTCATGATTTAATATCTTTGCTAGACCACTAGTCTGAGGATGATAAAAAGTAGAGAATCTATGCATAATATCATATTTTATTTATCAAATTTTTTATTCTCTTGTTCCTGAAATGAGATCCTCCATCAATAATAATTACTCTCAACATTCCATATCTTATAAAAATATTTTTAATTGGAAATTTAGAAATACTCCGAGCATCACATATGGTTACAACAATGGCTTCAATCCATTTGGACATATAATCAACAACAAGTAATATATATAAGTTTCCAAACGAAGGCATAAATGATCCCATAAAATCTAATCCCCACACATAAAAAATTTCAACTTTTAATGGGTAATTTAGAGGCATTTCATTTCTTCTAGAAATATTTCCTACTCATTGACATCTATCGCATGTTTTAATATTGACTAAAGGAAAATATATTAATATTTTCATACCTATTTTACACTGATTTTGATGATATTGCACTTTACATAATTTTAATTTTCTTAGAACTTTGTTTATTATTAGAAATTATGATGATATTTTTATCGGAGCTTCATTTACTTTACAAATTGGCCACTTGTATCGTTAATATTTATTAAAGAAACTTATAGACCCGAGAGGGATAAGATTTCTTAACTTGTAAGTATCGCATTTCCCCTTGAAAAAAGTAGTGGCGATCGTCTTAAGGGGGGTGCAAATAGATAGGAAAATAAGATTTGATGGACGTAGAATTGATATTTCTAGAGTGACAAACTAGATTCTTTTATCAATTTGGTCTAGAGATTATAACTAAGGGTTATTAGTAGGTCCTATAGAAAAACACGGTGGGTAATCTAAGAGTGAGAGACTAGAGCCTACCTAGCACTACTATACATGCCGACACCAAATTTAGATTAGTCAATGCTCTTTACACAGTCGAATAAAGTAAAGAATAGGTATGCTCCTATTTTTCACAATAATACATTTAAGCTTCTAAGCAAATTTTTAAATCCTGCACTGATTATGAATTATTGGCAAAGAGAAAGTCTCTTTTTATATATTTTCTAAAAACATTTCATTTAGTTTAACTAACATTTTGTAGAAGTTAGTAAACTTAGATTTCATCATTAAATATTTATTGCAGTCTTAAGTAAAGTTTCCTTAAAGTTAAAATTCTTGATTTTCATTTTTATTGTCTTTTTTGTTTATATTTTCTCTGCAGGATTGATATTGGGTTTGTAAGGAAAACTCTACATTACTTGAAATGATACGTATACTTGCGTAGTACCCCTAGTGAAAAACCAATTCTTTCAATTTTATCATATTATATTTGTTCTCACTGACCACTAAATCAAATTTGTGTCAAGCTTTTGGCATATTAAGAAATTTAAATATCTGTGTATTTGAGGAATAGGTTATGTTTTTGGTGCCGTTGCAAGGGACAGTGAAAAGCAAAACTGTATAAAAAAATTTTTTTTTTCAGAATTTTCATTAAAACTTTATTTTTGATATGTAGGATTACTAAAAATTTTAGTTTATACGTATCTGAAATTTTAAAAAATTACAAAAAAAATTACAANATTTAGTATGAAGGGGAGTCAATTTATGAGGCTTAGGAATGATTTAAGGAACTCTTTAGAAAGTGTCCACATCATGCTTTATTTGACTGGTTAATTTTTTAAACATTTTATAATGGGTTAATAAGATCCTTTTGATCTATAATTGATGCTACTGCTGGAGGATCTTTAATGTCAAAATCATTTGATGAAGCTCATGTCTTAATTGAAGAAACAGACACTAATAATTTTTAATGGCCCTCAGAAAGGGTAAATCCTAAAAGAGTGGCTAGTATTCATGGTAACGGTGCTTTTACCAACTTAGTATCTCAAGTTGCTGTGATATCTAAGAAGTTAGATAATTACGTTATGAACATTTCCCAAATTCCTCAAGANACAAAATTTGAAAATTGTGTAAAAAAATTGAAAAACTCAAAAGTTATATATATATATATATATATATTTGCAAAAACTGAAAAATGAAAAAAAATTATTTTATTTAGGTTGATTTAGTATTTTATTTTCTAAATTTTACTTTACGTATACAAAGATCGGGATCTAAAGTTTATTACCTTACAATTCTGAATTAGAATGAACTACAAGAAAAATTTGAAAGCAAAATCAACTTTACAATTATCATGAAATGACAAACACATCACAAAATAATATTGGAACTTTAACTATTGAAAATGAACATCAAAATTTATAAAGACCTTTAAGGGATTATGCAAACACTACGACAGATGAAATTCACTTAAGTATTTAAATCTCTGTTGTAGTGGCTAACTCATATGACTTAAACCTGCAATAATACAAATGATGAAAAATAATCATTTTGGGGGAACACCAATAGAGGATCCAAATTTTACATCATGCAAGTTTTATAAAACTTTTTGCTTTATTCAAATATGATGTTATATCAAATGATGCAATTGTATTTAGACTTTTTCCTTTTTCTTTAAGGAATAAAATTAAGATGTGGCTAAACTCATTAGCACCTGGATCTATTAAAACTTTGGGAGATATGTGATGCCGGGTGGATTTAGTGTGCTAATTTTGTAAATAGTTTTCAATATTACAAAATACACACAACATATACAATATTGATTATGCAAATTGATCCCAACAAAAATAAATTTTATGAAAATAGTTTTATCTCTTAAAAATCTTTAAACTGTCAAATCCCCTAAAGCTAATGCAAGTATATGTATCACTCAAGTAATAAAGGCCTCTAATGAAGTTCTAAATATCGATCTCACAGGGAAGTTGGAAATGCCTATTAGTAAGTTATTAAGATTATAATCTAAACTACAATTTTAAACTACCAAAGTGAAGGGCTAAATTTGAATATAAAGTAACAGAGTGAATGCTAAATAAGATGCAGTAAAAAGAAAAAGTTAAATAAACTAATTGATAAACATTCAAAAGTAAAATTATGAAAACTAAACAAAGTTTTTGCGACGAAGAGTTCAAATTTAAGAAAACATCTTTCCCCTTTACAAGGAGTATATGGACTGTGAAGAAATTAAAGTCATTTGNTGATAAACATTCAAAAGTAAAATTATGAAAACTAAACAAAGTTTTTGCGACGAAGAGTTCAAATTTAAGAAAGCATTCTTCCCCTTTACAAGGAGTATATGGACTGTGAAGAAATTAAAATCATTTAAAAATACATATACAAATTGTTTTGTACCAAATATGAGCAATCCTATTCTTTACCCTCTTCCAAGTGCATAAAGAACATTAACTAATCCAGAGTTTGGTCCCTAATTCTGTGGTTAGGTTGGAGAGTACGGCTACCACTCTAGAGCTCCCACTACTCCCTCACCTTAGGGCTAACAATCTTGCATCAGTTTCCAATCAACTGGACCAAATTGGGGATTTGTCACCTTAAAATCTCTAATTTTGCATCCAACAAAGTATATTTACCTATTTGTTTGCACTCAACTCCATAGATGATATCCTCTCGTATGAAATCAAATGTGATTCTCACTATGTTGTAGAAATCATAACCCTTTCGAAACATATATTTCTCAACATATTTTAATATTTTAATTGGCCAGATCAAAAAATAAATGAAGATCAGAGTTCAAATTATCACAAATTATTGACATTTAAAACCGTATAAAACAAAATCAATTCTTCACAAAATCATATCTCAAAGTAGGGAGAAAGAAAAAAAAAGACTACTCAGAATTCATGAGTGGATTTCATTAATAAAAACAAGTTTTAAAATAAAAGAAATAAAAGACACAACTTATATCACAATCCATCTCAAGAAAATCCCTAGAAGTTCTCTTCAAGCCTTTCTCTCCTTACAAGCACTCTCAATTCTCTCTTAAAACTGTAATGAAGAAGAAATATCTCACATTCCCTATCCTCTTATAATCCTTGAAGAAAATCCTCAAGCCCTTGACTTTCTCCCTCTCCCTTTCTCTCTTTCACCCCCTTTTCACACCACTTCAACCCCTCTCTTTCTACCCTAGACTTCCCTCTCTTTTATTAAAAGATTCCTCCCTCCAAAAAGAATTTATAATTCCCTGCTAAATTTTATCCAAAAGTCAACTATTTGGAATTCAAAAGATATGTCCATTGATCTAAAAGAAATATCCCTTCATAAAAGAACCTTCCAAAGTGTCTAGATGCATTCAATCATTTCAAGGCGTGATTAGAACAAGCGTCCTTTTAAAAATTTGAGCAAAATTCGTCCTGAACTATCTTAATCCACAAAAAGTTGTCTCTGACGCATATGGTGCTAGCTTGCTTAAGTCTGCGCTATTCTTGGTTTTGGCACATATGACACCAGCTCTTTGTAAAATGACGCATCTGGCACAAGAATTCCCAAAATTTGCTGTTTTGGCTCCAAATTTTGTCATTTTTGCTACTTTTGCTCCAAATGCCCAAAATTGACATACCTACAACAAAAATATAAAAAGACCTTTCTTTAAAGTGTATTATCACTAAAAATGAGCATAAATATATACTTAAAACAACTCATTATTTTGGTGTATCAATTTGGCACAAAAATTTCTTGCTAAATACTTTTCTCCTTAAAAAATTCCTAAGCNATTTCAAGGCGTGATTAGAACAAGCGTCCTTTTAAAAATTTGAGCAAAATTCGTCCTGAACTATCTTAATCCGCAAAAAGTTGTCTCTGACGCATATGGTGCTAGCTTGCTTAAGTCTGCGCTATTCTAGGTTCTGGCACATATGGCACCAGCTCTTTGTAAAATGGTGCATCTGGCGCAAGAATTCTCAAAATTTGCTGTTTTGGCTCCAAATTTTGTCATTTTTGCTACTTTTGCTCCAAATGGCCAAAATTGACATACCTACAACAAAAATATAAAAAAGACCTTTCTTTAAAGTGTATTATCACTAAAAATGAGCATAAATATATACTTAAAACAACTCATTATTTTGGTGTATCAATATGGCACAAAAATTTCTTGCTAAATACTTTTCTCCTTAAAAAACTCCTAAGGTTAGAAATGATATCACTTATTTTATTTAGTATGAAGGGGAGTCAATTTATGAGGCTTAGGAATGATTTAAGGAACTCTTTAGAAAGTGTCCACATCATGATTTATTTGACTGGTTAATTTTTTAAACATTTATAATGGGTTAATAAGATCCTTTTGATCTATAATTGATGCTACTGCTGGAGGATCTTTAATGTCAAAATCATTTGATGAAGCTCATGTCTTAATTGAAGAAACAGACACTAATACTTTTTAATGGCCCTCAGAAAGGGTAAATCCTGAAAGAGTGGCTAGTATTCATGATAACGGTGCTTTTACCATCTTAGTATCTCAAGTTGTTGTGATATCTAAGAAGTTAGATAATTACGTTATGAAATTTTCCCAAATTCCTCAAGCAAGTGAAAAAAAAATTATTAGAAGAAACAAATGATTCTCAATCATTAGAAACTATACATGCGGTTGCTAATAAACCCAATAACCCATATTCTGACATTTATAACCCAGGTTGGAAAAGCCATCCCAATTTTAACTGAAACAATTTTGGCAGTAGAAATCAACAATGGAGGAACAATCAAGTGAGCCCAACAAGAAATTGGAATGATCAGTGTAGTTCTAACTATCGACCTTCTTATCCTTTTAGCTTTAATAACCAACAATTTAAGAAAAGAAGTTTTCTTTAGAAGAAGTAGTTTCTCAAATGGGTAATCAAATGCAAAGTCAAAGTGCTGCAATAAGAAATAATTAAAATCAACTAGGACATAATGCTAACACACTTAGCAATAGACCCCTGGGAACACTTCTCAATAATGTTGAAATAAATTTGAAAACAATGCTGCTTATCCTGAAGCACACCCAAACGCAGAAGCTGCCCTAAACTCACCCAAAGAGGTTCTCACTATGTTGGGGAGACATTTTCTTGCTACCGGGCATACTATGATAGATGTGCAGAAAATAGAAGTTGATCATGAGAGTTAATGACCAGGAATAACATTTAATGTTCTAAAGTCAATCTGGTGTCCTGTTAAAGAAAAATGTTATATGAAGGATATTATTGATTATATGATTGTTAAACACTATCAAGAAAAAGGTGAACTCATTTTTGAGGAAAAAGATGAAGCGATACTTAGTAAAAATATTCTCAAAAATCATTTTAATATAACATATGGTATGTTGGGATAACTTGAGATAACTATATTTTTGATTTTATAAATATTATAGTAAACTTAAGTAAAAGTTTTTAATAATAAAGATTAATNAAAATATTCTCAAAAATCATTTTAATATAACATATGGTATGTTGGGATAACTTGAGATAACTATATTTTTGAGTTTATAAATATTATAGTAAACTTAAGTAAAAGTTTTTAATAATAAAGATTAATTTGGATTTAAAATATTTAGTATAAGAATATAAAATTATGCTCTTACTATTTAAAATAAAGAAAATTGTATTTTTGGAAATGTTAAAGATCTTGTATTTTTATTTAAGAAGATAGAATTGAGACATTATTAAAAATCTTTTAAAAGTTTAATACACATTTATCAAGTAAAGAAATGTTAAAAGTTTTTAACTTCAAGAAGAGGATGGTGGAGTTTAATTCATTAAAAGCTACTTAGATATAATACTCCTCATACTACATCAAAGAAAAAGAAAGGATTTAAAATTATCCTAAAAGAAAAAGAAAATAAAAATTTAAAAAAAAGCAAAAAGGAAAATATATGTGATGAGAAGCTTGNGACATTATTAAAAATCTTTTAAAAGTTTAATACACATTTATCAAGTAAAGAAATGTTAAAAGTTTTTAACTTTTAGAAGAGGATGCTGGAGTTTAATTCATTAAAGGCTATTTAGATATAATACTCCTCATATTACATCAAAGAAAAAGAAAGGATTTAAAATTATCCTAAAAGAAAAAGAAAATAAAAATTTTAAAAAAAGCAAAAAGGAAAATATATGTGATGAGAAGCTTCACGACATGCCTAATCAAAAATTAGTTTCACTTAAATCATCTTAAGGAAAGGGACTTGATTACATTTCTGAGCTTATTTATAAATTATCAGCATCCTTATTAATAAAGTTCTCATGAAATTATTTCTCTTGTAATTATTCTAAGTATCTTTACTTTAACTTGCATTTGTAGAAGTTAATAAACTTAATTTTCATTTTTAAATTTTCACTGCAATTGTAAGTAAAGATTTCTTAAAGTTAAAATTCTTGAATTTCATTTTTGTTATTTTATTCGTTTATATTTTTGCAGTGGGATCGATAGTAGGGTTTTTAAAAAAACTCCATATTACCTGAAATGATACGTATACTTGTATAGTACCCCTTGTGAAAAAAACTATTTATTTAAATTTTATCATATTATATTTTTTCTCACTAGCCGCTAAATATAATTTGGGTCAAGTTTTTGGCATATTAAAGAATATAAATATATGCATAATTGTGGGTCGGGTCAGAGTCCTGCCTATATACACAGACACAAATAGATACTATTGAAAGGAGCAAGTGATGATTTTTACAAACCCTTTGCTTGCAAGAACTATTTAGCTCCACCAATAAAATACAACTCATTATACATTGCATGTTTGTTGGCTTTCCCACCAACTTTTTTTTTGTGCAGGTCTAGTCCTTTTTTTTATTTTCTTATGTATCTTTTAGAGTCCTTAGAAGATTCGTGTTCTAGAAATTTGGTACGGGCATGGGTGTTAGGTATTTTCGTACAGGAACCACTTGATGGAGAGACCAGAAGCAGCAACTCGTGTCTCGTATCTTAATTTCACATTTGATATTGATCTATAGACATAGGACTAGACATGTATATATAGAGATTGGTTGGATATATTGTCAACCCAGCGACACCAGTCTTTATTATTGTTTTATTTGGCTTGCTTTATTGCATGTTTGTTTGCTTGCTTGAAGTGAATTTAATTGTTTTTTTTGTGGTTTGCCTAGTAATCACAATTGCAATATAGGCTCTTTAGTTTTCAAAATTCTAAATTTACTATAAAATCCTAATAAAATATTCAAGATAATGAAATTTTTAAGATTAAAATATTCAGGACTTTAAAATCGAGAGTTTTACTTTCTTACATGGCCTTTGGACCAGATTTTTAAATAGGCCGCATAAGTAGAGGCTTCCTTAATCTCAATGGCATCCCAAGGATTTATTTTTATCCCCTTTCTAGGTTACAAAACTTGGATAAAATATGTCTATTATTACCCAAATTTTGTGCTTAACCATTTGNATAAGTAGAGGCTTCCTTAATCTCAATGGCATCCCAAGGATTTATTTTTATCCCCTTTCTAGGTTACAAAACCTGGATAAAATATGTCTATTATTACCCAAATTTTGGTGCTTAACCATTTTNCAAATTATTAGCATCCTTATTAATAAAGTTCTCATGAAATTATTTCTCTTGTAATTATTCTAAGTATCTTTAGTTTAACTTGCATTTTGTAGAAGTTAATAAACTTAATTTTCATTTTTAAATTTTCACTGTAGTTGTAAGTAAAGATTTCTCAAAGTTAAAATTCTTGAATTTCATTTTTGTTATTTTATTCGTTTACATTTTTGTTGTGGGATCGATACTAGGGTTTTAAAAGAAAACTCCATATTACCTGAAATGATACGTATACTTGCATAGTACCACTTATGAGAAAACTATTTCTTTAAATCTTATCATATTATATTTTTTCTCACTAGCTGCTGAATATAATTTGGGTCAAGTTTTTGGCATATTAAGAAATATAAATATTTGGGTAATTGCCGGTCGGGTCAGAGCCCTACCTATATACACAGACACAAATAGATACTATTGAAAGAAGGAGCAAGTGATGATTTCTACTAACCCTTTGTTTGCAAGAACTATTTAGCTGCACCAATAAAAGACAACTCATTATACATTGCATGTTTGTTGGCTTTCCTGCCAACTTTTTTTTTGTGCAAGTCTAGTCATTTTTTTTTATTTTCTTATGTACCTTTTAGAGTCCTTAGGAGATTCCTGTTCTAGAAATTTGGTACGGACACGGGTTTTAGGTATTTTTGTACAGGAACCACTTGATGGAGAGACCAGAAGCAGCAACTCGTGTCTCGTATCTTAATTCCACATTTGATATTGATGTATAGACATAGGACTAGACATGTATATATAGAGATTAGTTGGATGTATTGTCAACCCAGCGACACCAGCCTTTATTATTATTTTATCAGGCTTGCTTTATTGTATGTTTGCTTGCTTGAAGTGAATTTCATTATTTTTTTTTCGGTGGTTTGCCTGGTAATCACAATTGCAATAAAGACTCTTTAGTTTTCAAAATTCTAAATTTACTATAAAATTCTAATAAAATATTCAAGATAATAAAATTTTTAAGATTAAAATATTCAGAACTTTAAAATCTAGAGTTTTACTTTCTTACATGGCCTTTGGACCAAATTTTTAAATAGGTCACATAAGTAGAGGCTTCCTCAATCCCAATGACATCTCAAGGATTTATTTTTATCCCCTTTCTAAATTACAAAACCTGGATAAAATATGTCTATTGTTACCCAAATTTTGTGCTTAACCATCTTGTTTCTTTGCCCAATGAGAATGTATCACAAATCACAAAATATCTAAACATCTTAAATGATCATATCAAGAGTAAATGAAACTCTTTAGTTAACACAACAATGAAAAATCCTCCATTCCTTAGGAAAACAATAAAGTGAAAGAAAACATCCAAGAAAGAAACAAAAATCACATACCATGAATCACAGAGGCATGAATGGAAATTTTGCTACGCATGTTGGAAAGAACGCAAGAAAAACGTTGCATTGAAATCATCATTGCAAGTAAAATTGAAAAGTACAAACTTACAAAATTATTTGTTCCCCCTTACACAATAGCCAACTCATCTCTAATAAAATAAACCTCCCCAAATATGTAAGAAAACACAAAGAAAATTGAAGGAGGGACCCTTAGCACCACAACCCCAAGGGAGGAAGATAATCCTAAGGGAAAAACTCTCCAAGGCCCTATCTTTTTGATCTCTACCTCTCTTTAGGTCACTTTTCCCCTTAAAGATGCCATAAGAAATATTTTTATGGATTATTCCATGAATTTGGTAAGAAAATTTCTTGCTAAAATAATTTCTTGCTCTGTTGGCATGACCACGCCAAAAAGTGGTGTGGTCACTCCAGCTTTTTAATTTTGGCAACGTGGTCACGCCTGATCCCGACATGGTAACATTACCTCTCTGTAATTTTTGAGTGGTCCTACCTCTGGTGTTGATATATTGGCATGGTTGTGCCTCTTCTAGACGTGGTCACGCCAATTTAAGCTGCTTATACATTTTTTTTTTCATTCTAAAATGCACCTAGTCAACTCCAGTAACCTGCATACCAATAATAAAACCTTCAACAATTGTAAATCTATGATAAATTAGTAATGATAAGTAGTAAAATGCATGGTACAATGTTAATGAAAACAAGTAAAATTGACTTATATCATTACCCCCAAACTTTCTGCATTACTTGCCCTCAAGGAAACCCATAGCCCAGTTGGGGGCCCCATAAGAAAAATAGGTACTATTGTAGGTTGCTAAACTATTCAGCTTATTTATCAAAGTTAAATAAAAGTTTTTAAAGATAATTTTGAGTTCAATTATTTTTAATTATTAATAACTTAATCTTTTCTATAATTCCCTTCATTTTTTCCTTAGGAAATCCCAGAGATTCTTAAATTGGTGATGTTCGAAATAACTTCACTAGCCTTGAATGTTTTTAAAGTAATCTCATTAGAATAAACTGACTTAATGTTACTTAACTTTTTCCTTGAAGATTAGCCTAGAGGAGTTTCATTAAGGAATCTTGAAAAAGCTTTATCACCTAAGTTCTACCAAACACCCTTCTGGTTCCTCTTTTCTTTTAAATTTATTATGCCAACCTCAAGCTTCTTTTAGTGCTTTTTACATTTTAACTTCATCTTTTTCTTCTTTTTCTTAGTTTTCTTCTTTTCTTCTTTTCTTCTTCTTTTCTTTTCTTTTATTTTTTATTCTTTTTCTCTTAAGATTTAATAAATCTCTTTGACATTTTTTTACCATAAAAATGGTTGAAGATTAGTGTTTCATAAATCTTAAAAAATAATGGTTTAATGTCAAATTCAAGTTATCCTTTCATTTAAAAATTAGTCAATATTAAACTAGCTAAATGAAAAAATAACTAAAAAAACTTAAAACATCTTTGGTTTGGTACTTAATGTTTTAATCGCATCTTATTTGATAATATTGAGAACTCTTCTAGATACTCTTCAAAGTTGCTATGTTTTGAATCCTCATTATTAAAACATTAATGTTAATACATTCTAAATGATGTATATCCTATTTTAAAATAACTTTTGATAAGTGAGTTCAATAAATCGAAATTCCTAGTAGGAGTTGCCTTATTAACAATTAATCTTTTGAAGAGTTATGTGAACTACTTTCAGGTTTGAAAAACAGTAAATATTTTCCCCTAAAACTTGGTTCTTCCTAACCATGGGAAACATGTAGGAGCAGCAAACTAAGTAAAAAAATGTAAGTGCAAGAAAAAAAAAATACATGTGAGAGTAGTAAAATCAATATCAAAAAATCTAGTACAGGAAATCACAGGTACGAAGCATAGTAGTTTAACATCCAAAAGACGTAATGAAGCATCATAGAAAAAAAATATCACTACATATATGGCTGAAAACATGTGCAATATAACATGTCATAGACAACCAGCAAGGACAACAACACACAAAACAAAACTCAGACATACTCTAACAAACATACAACAATGTAGTAGTCCCTTAAAGAAAACAAGTCATGTAAGATCACTAGGAATGACTACACACATGACAATAAAAAACACTCGGCAATGCAACAGTTTACCAAGCCACTAACATGACCTCTTGGACTAGAATCCACAAATAAAAAGAGTACAAGCACATAAAAATGTCAGAGTCACCTAGTCATTGACGACCTCCTCTATATTTTCATCCTCCAGAACGTAGAGCTTAACGTGTGGCACGTCTATAAATGCCACTGACGAGAGCAATATCTGTGCCTCCTGAATACAATGACGGATGTGCCCATACCACCACTGGTGTTGACTCACATAATACTGAGTTTGCATGATTATATCATAGATCTCAAAAACTTTTTGATACCGTGAATAGATCTCTCCACTCTCACAAGAGGACCCCTGTGGAGAGAAAGCAAAAAAAAAGGAAGTCTTGGTGATCACCTTCTGCAGTGTAAGAAACTCATCTCCACTCGCTTCAACAAACCCCTCTTTATACCATAAGTCAAAAATCAATGAGGGGTGTCATAATCCTACCGTGATCTAGCCACTAGCAATGTTCATGATGGACTGATGGAGCACTATTTCTATATCTATTGACCTAATTGTCTGGAAACAAACGTTTAAAACAACTATATTCCTAGTAACCTCTATGAGACTAGTTGTGGGAAGAAGACAGGACACAATGAAATAGTGTTATGAATGGGAGATAGGTTTCAAATATATTAATGGGAGGTTAACAAGAGCCCCTCCCTCATCTTCAACATGGCCGTGATGACCCCCGCACAATAATTGGAAACAATTTTGTCTCCTCTCTCTTCATGTAGGCCATCCACTCCTTCGAGACTGCCCATTGTAAAATGATGAAAACGCAATAATCAAACACTTGACACTGACACTGATTCAAAAAATAGAATAAATGTAGATATTCACATACAATAAAGCAAATCATAAGTTAACACTTGGGTTGCATCCTAATATAGAGCTTGGTTCTACGTTCTTAGCCTGAAGAGGCTTCAGTAATCAATTCTATACTACTTCTCCAAGATCAAATTGCCATTTTAGTAATCCTTAATTAGCCATTTCAATCATATGCTATTATGGATTCTCAACTAAATCCTTAAACAATGCAATTTTCTTAGTTTCTTCTAAAAATTACCCATCATGTCTCATCTTCTGGTTGAGGTTATGTAGTAGTCTCTCATTTGCAATAAAAAAAATATTAATACCTACAAAGGCCAAAATAAGGTTTCTTTGAATGGGGCTTAGTCTATTGTCTATACTTCTCCTAAATGAAGAGCAACACCGCCATCAGTTAAATTCTTTGATAATTTGTTAATTATTATTTACTCTTCTAGGTTCAACTCATTCATTTCCATAGATTGTCTTCCCACTACCCATTCCACTATCTGTATTCTCTAGTTTTGGTTAACACTAGAGGCTTGGGGAATGTTAAGTGATTTAAACATGTCAAATGTTACTTGTATATCATTTTATAATGGCCAGAAAAGGCCTCCAAAAAATCACGCGCATTTCCTTATCATCTCTTAGATCTAATATCACGAAATCAGCAAGAAAGGTAAAATTTTCTACACTAACCAACAAAATTTCAAAATTTCCACAAGGATGGGTCACATATTGATGAGCTAATTAAATGTCCAGGCTAACTCACTTATTTTTTTTCAATTCCAAGTTGCTTAAAAATACTAATAGATATGAGATCATCATTGGATCATAAATCACCAAGTGCCTTTCCATTAAATGCTTTCCATATGGCATAGGGAATACTGAATCTACCATGATCTTTTCTAGGCTTATGCATCCTCCATGGGAATGGAGGTATAAGTCTCTCATTTGGGTTAGTTTGAATGACAGAGATAATTTTTTCTAAGCTGACTTCACAGGGGTGCTCTCCCTCCTATCTTCTCCAATCCTCACTTTCACTACCTTACATTGTTTTAAATTTTGATTTTCTGGATTCACCTTAGTCTTAGTAAGTTTTTCCCCAAAGGGTTTATTATTCATTGAATTAGCCAACTATCCTAATTAAGTTTCAAGATTCTTGATGGCTACATCTTGGCTGTGAGAAAGTGTTCCCCATTTAAATTGTTAATTCCTTGAATCGTGACTTTTTTGGGTAGGCTAGGAATTAAATTAAAATCCTAATTGGTATTTTTTGCTTCTGAGGATTATTTCCTTAGTTATTTTATTTATCTACAGGGTTGTCTTGAGGGTTCCCCCACTTGTGATTGTTATTATTCCATGAAAAATTTGGATGGTTTCTCCATCCTTGGTTGTAGATGTTTGAAAAATAAGTTTGCCCTTGATTTCCTATGACATTCACAGCTTCTAAAGTGGTTAGGCTAATTTCTACCACTAGTTCATATAACATTACTTCACCTGATAGTGATCCTGACACAGAATATACCTCAAAATTATCTTCTTCTTTTTTTAAATGCCTGCTGCTTGAGTTGTCGGGATGGTTAAGACATCACTATCTTTCACACTGGATTCTTTCTTAGGATTTACTCCATCAAAAGGTTGCTAAAAAAATACTATTAGCCATCTCTTCTCTCAGTGTTTAAGCTTCATCAGAATGTTTGGCCAATAGGAAGCCTTCTGCAGCAGCATCTGTGATGAATCTAAGTGAACCTACCAGTCCATTTAGCCAATCAGATAGGACATGGCGTGGACACTTCCTAAGCAATTCCTTAAATATTTCTAAAGCTTCTTAGTGGTTTCCTCCCCTACGTGAAAAAAAAAGTGATGTCATCTTTCAGTTTGACAAGTTTCGAAGGTGGGAAATACTTGACTATGAATTTCTAGGCCAAAACGCTACAGGTTGTAATAGATCATGGGCATAAAGATTTCAGCCACATCTTAGATCTATCTCGTAAAGAGAATGGGAATAGCATCCAAAAGTCATCACAGGGAACACCCTTATACCAAAAAATAGGGCACACAGTTCTAGAAAGTTTGCTAAATGAAGGATTGAGTCCTCAGATGGTGTCCCCCAAATTGACTATTTTGTACCATTAGAATTATGACAGGCCTCTGCTCAAAATTGTTTCCTTCAATGGTTGAGTAGTTGATGCTAATATGGATCTCTTCCACTGAAGGAATTATGTTATCCCTAAGGGGTCTCATGACGAAGTTCTGATGATTAGCCATTTCTGCAGGTGTGTTGGTGGACAATTGTGCTCTCTTAACACATAAATTTGATCAATCACAAGGTCAAAATGGGTGAGGTCAGCCTCAACTCTCTAAGCATTCAAAAGGACAGACACAACAAAATAAAAGCAGTAATCAATCACGACTACTCACATGAGCCAGTCAACAAGAACACAAGCAAAATACACACAATATGAAAAAGAGGAAAAAACATATTTAAATAATATTTTTTGGCTTTTTGTCTTTTTATCCTTTTTAGCTTTTTATTTTTTTAGCACCAGCAATAAAACACAAAAACAATACAAATGCAAACAAATATGGAATACAAAAAATAATAAAAAAAAATTGCAAAACCTATATTCTAAAAAAAAAATAGTTTAGCTAAAGTTCTTCTAAAATCATAATTCTTCTTAACCACTTTGCCCTTCAACAGCGCCAAAAATTTTATGCTTCAAAAAGTTATGCTATAACAAGTTAGCCAAATCATATAAGTATACGTGTCAACTAATAATGCAATTAAAAATTATCGTGTATCGATCTCATGAGGAAAGTGTTAAGAATTATTCTGGATGGGGAATATCTAGTTTACTACACTTCAAAACATATTTTAGGATAACCACAAACAATAGGAAGTTATCTAAAATTCCACTAAAAAGCAAAAACTAAAGGCAATGAGTTTGGAAATGACAAACAACTGTGGCAGATAAATCTTACTGTTCTTTAAGATATGTGAGGCCCACGCTTTTGTAATTTAGGTGATGTGATGATTTGTATTTTTCATAGACTTTCCTCTACGTAATAGTTGTCAAAAAAGATAGAAAGTCCTCTTTATGCCTATACGAGAGAATCAGTTCCAGAACGAGAGAATCAGTGGCAGGCGGCCGGCCCTCAAAGTGGTAGGAGTGAACCGAACCTCAAAGTGGGTGGTTAAGGGTGTAACAGGTTCCCTTGGCCTGGCTGGTCTCCATCAAAGTCTTCTCCAACTTTCCGGCTCAGACATCTAGACTGCGTTGCATCTCATAATCCTCTCACGTTCCCATATTCACTTCCTCGTCGCTCCCTTTGAACATAGATTCATTTAGGAAAAAAACATCATTCTTATGTTTCGAACCAAAAGAAGACAAGAATCCATGAAGTTGTGGCTTTCTCAATCCCCATGACTTCACACATATTTGTTCCAATCCACTTTCTAAGTTACAAAATCCAGATAAAATATGTCTATTATTTCCCAGATTTTATGCTTAACCATTTCATTCCTTTATGCAACGAGCATGACTCATAGATCACAAAATATGTTAAAATCCTAATAGGCTAGATCAAGAGTACATGAAACTCTATGCTAAACACAACAACAAAAAAACCTGGATTCCTCAAGAAAACATGATAGAGAAAGAAATCATTCAAGAAAATCACAAAAACCACATACCATGAAAAATAGAGGTGCAAAAGAAAATTTAGCTACGCATGTTGGAAAGAACGCAAGAAAAATATTGTGTTGAAATCATTATTGTTAGTACAAGTAAAAAAGTAAAGACTTCCAACATAATTTGTTCTCCCTTCCATAGCAACCAACTCCTCACTTACACAATAAACCTCTCAGAATAGGTACGAACATACAATGTCAGAGGTAGGAAAAATCCTTAGCACCTCAACTCTGATAGAGGAAGAGAATACTAAGGGAAAAACTCTAAAAGAACCGCTCCTTCTTCTCTTCTGCCATCTCCCGGTCTCTCCTCCTTAAAAAGATGCCCTAAGGAATATTTTTATAGCTTAATCCAAGAATTTGTCAAGAAAATTTCTTGTCAAAAGAACTTTGCACTTCGTTGGCGTGGTCATGTTGAAAAGTAGCATGGTCACGCCGGCCTTCTAAAATGAGTGACATAGTCGCACCCGATTTTGACAATGTTAAGACGACTCACTATAATTATGGCATGGTCACACCACTAGAGTTGATATCTTGGAGTGGTCATGCCTCTTTCAGAAATGTTCACACCACTTTAAACTACTTTTATGTTAAGTTTTTCTAGTTCTAAAATGCATGTATTCAATTTCAGTAATCTAACAACATCAACTAAACCTTCTATAAGTTTACGTTTGTTATAAATCAATAAAAATAACATGTAAATTACAGGAAAAAAGATGATGTCAAGCATCAACAACCAAACGCCTTGGCAAAGTCTAAACTTTGCCCTTCATTATATCCATAGAAGCCAATTTGACCCCTCAATCACTCAAACAATCAGAAACTTCATGTTCTAATCCTTTCTCTTGTTACCGAGGTCCAACAACAGGAATCAATAGCTAGCCAAAAACTGGGCAATTCCATCGACTATCTTTGAATGCGAACATGTAGCTGAAAAGGTTGGTAAACCAAGGGATTTCCATTGGATGACAAGAAATGATGCAAGTCATAATGGTCACTATTGAATTTAGGGCGACTTAGGCAGGGATGACACCATATCAGTTGAAAATGGCCTGTAACCTTAGGTAAAGCACACAGTGGAATTGGTCTCGGTAAAGATGAAGTCACCTCCAAAGTGATTTATTGTCTAGTCCTGGCTCTTCACTATATGGAGTCTTACCGTGGAATAAAAAATATTGTCGACTATTAACCTAACAATGACCTCAATGCTCAAAAAAGACAATTCACTTGCGATAATTCTAATAAGTTTGTGGGAGAATTTCGATGCCATAATAGAGGGAAGAGGAAAGGTCAAAGGAAACCTTAAGGGAAAGAGAGCGTGGTATGACTTCCATACTCAAAACCCATTTAAATGATTTAGGGATAGAAGTGAAAGCGCCACCCTACTTTGCCACGTAGATAAATGCACTGGAGGTCACACAACGTAATTAAGTATGATTTGACACAAAAAAAAATATTTCTAAAATATAAAATTTACATCAAATTAGTCAAAAACAAAATACTTTATATAATGATCTTCTGTTGCTTCAGCGAAGTTATACTCGCTGAAAGAACCTCTTTTGTACGAGTTTCTTCCCAACTTAAAGTAGTCTGCCCAATCAAACTCAATCTAGATTTAGTTCATGACGACTACCAATACCTTGGTTTGAAGAGCAGTCGTCTCCCCCTTCAGCCGAGCAACCTCCCCCTCCATTCGCTCGACACGGGCTGCTTTCTCCCATAGTTTCTTTGTCAGAATCAGTGACAGTTTGCACAAAAGAGTTGGCTACCTCATCCATACTATGAGACCCTGAAGACACTTGTCATCCTCTTCTTGTCTCTCAAAAAGCAGTTAATGGGTCTATTGCCTTCTACTTTCATCATCAATTAGTAGAGATTACAGTCAGCCTAGAATTTTCTGCTATAAAGTCCTCAATCAGAGCCACTTCAATACCTACTGGAGCAGAAGTAGCCACAGCACCCCCTTCATAAGTTGTAACCAGAGTATTATATTCCACTCGCAAATCTTGCAGCGACTCTACAACCACTGCTGTTGGAACCAGCAACTGTTCCAAAGCTCCCTCAACCCCGAGATCTGAAGCGTAAACAGGTGGGGGCTACTCCCTAGCCATCAAAACAGACTTTCTATCACCCCACAGGATCTCCACCTGTTGTTGGTTACTTGAAACCTCTGACAAAGCCATTTGATTATGCAGATTAAGCTTAAGGTTGACCGTTTTTCTTTTTGCAACTAATTGGAATCTATAGTTTATATAATTTCACAAATATTCCCAAAAAGACAGAGTTGCTGTCATCGTTCTATCTGTTTTGTCGGTAGTGAAAAGGACTACACAGTGGCATGTTTCCGACAAACAATACGAGTCATCGCGTGCTTCGGAGTAAAGTAAAAGTGATTTTTTTTGTATCTTTGGGTTTTAAAAAACAAATTTATGATTTTTTATATATATAAAATTTAATGTTAATAAAGGAAAAATTCAATTGAGAAATGACCATGCAAAGAGAGAACGTGGTGGTTGATGTGTTGTAGATAGCCAAATATTTGGATGAGAAATTTCAAGATGGTATTGTGGCAAAGTATACAGAAAAAAAAATCAATTCATCATAAATTTACAAACGCCTTCATAGGTCAGAGTAACTATCATCAACTCATTGCCTCCGTTGGTGAACTGTTTGATAGTGGAGACCTTGTGAAAGACATGTTGATCAATTAAATACTCATCAATTTGGCAATGACAAATAGCAACACATTGATTCGACGTGTGCCAATCCAAAAGATACTTTCACCGATTAGGCATCTTATCAAGCGACAGATCACACATACACACGCACTATATATATATATATATATATATATATATATATATATA
>JXCR01141858.1:10065-30046 GCA_002079205.1 Phalaenopsis hybrid cultivar | reverse complement strand
AATTGAAGATGAAATTTAGCCAAACAAGTTATATAGAGGAAGTAGATAAGGCGATGTTCATAAAGCAGAAGTGGATTGAAGAAGATAGTATCAGAGCCCATCACCACCGTCCATTTTATTAACTCTATTTTTCTGGAGAGTATAATGAAAGCCAGGAATTTGTTCCTTCAAATGAAGAATGAAATTAAGTTTAGTGTTAGAAATTGTGTGTTTGAAGTTGTTGTTTTCAAGTGGTTTAGTGTTTAAGTCTTATTTTTAGTATTTATGACTTCTTATTTGTGTTTAACTGTGAAATGATTGTTGTGTATTTCTATTTAGAAAAATTTTCTCATCCAAGACTATTTGGAGTGAGAATTAAGTGTTTAAAGCTATTTGCACTTGTTGGTGAATTAATATAAGTTCTTTTGTGTGAAAATTTGTGTTATTTTTAGCTTCGAATTAAAATAGTTATTATGGGGAATTTTGAGAAAGAGGGGAATTATAGGAAGTTGAAAATAGTCATTTAAGTGCTATGAGACCATTTAGGGTTGGTTTACTTGGGAAAATAGTGTATTTTACTTTAATTTGAAAATTTTGAAAATCATGCACTGGTGTCTAAGCGCCACAACTCGTGCTTAAGCGCGAACCAACCCAAGAGGAATGCGTCCAACTGCCATTTACCCACACTTAAGTGATGATTCACGAAAAGTGGTTCACAAACGGTTAAAAGTAAAATTTCAGTCATAAAATCACCATTTTTAACGCCACCGTCGCCTTCAACCTTTTGAGTTTGCAATTTTTTAGGGCTAGGGCACATCTAAAGTGAAGATTTCTTGGTGGAATCAAGTGAAATTTTCTATATCCAAGTTCCTTGAGTTAAGAGCTTTACTTCTATGCAAAATTTTTTGGATTTTCACTATTTATTTTGAGCATATTTGAAGAAATTCAAAAATTCACTATTCATGGTGAAAAATGAGAAAAAGATCTATGGAAATTGCATGGGAAGTGTAGTTTATAAATCCAAAAATTTACATTTTATAGATCTAAGTGAANTTTATACTTTGGAAGTTTAGTTTAGTAATTTAGACTTGATTTTTTAAGTTATTTTTGAAATTTATAAAATTTGTGGAATGACACCAAGAATGAAGAGGAGTAAAGGAAAGAGCTCTTTCGATTCGAGTAAATTTGTTAGTTTGAAGCCTCGGGATCGGTATAGTGATGTGTTGCAATCACAGAAATTGATTCAGGAGCGGTGTTTTAGGAATCTAAGCGGAGACATAGTGGATTTGATCGTTCACCGATAGTGGGAATGATTCTACCATTTCTCTACTGTGGAAGTTATTTCTGTTGTTAAGGAGTTCTATGCAAACCTCGCTGAGGCTGAAGATAATAGAGTCATGTTCGAGGAAAGTTGGTACCTTTTTCACCGGAGGTAATCAACTTGTTTTATCATCCGTTACCTGATACGTTATGTTTTTATGCAAATTATAGTCCGATTGAAGCGGAGTTGGACGAGATTATTTCTTACTTGACTGTTGGAAGAGGACTTTCGAAGATCATTAATGAGAGGAGTATCAACTTCTCAACTTCAAAGCTATGTGAACTTCAAAGGCCTGACACTATTTTATTTCTGCTCGTCTGCTACCAACAAATCATCTCAGTGAAGTGAAGAGAGAGAGAGGGACGTTAAATTATTGTATCCAGGAGAGAAAGCTCATCAACATAGGAGCTTTGATTTATCAGACTATCACAAGTTCTGTCACTGTTGTTACTACTACAGGTCTGGGATTTGCTTCCTTGATGTTTTCTTTGTGTGAGTAGGCTGGACTTAAATATGATAGCTGCGAGGAAGTGTTGTTACCTCTAAAGCCCATCAATAAAGTGAATGTGAAGACTTATTCTTAGCATTCTATTTTTTGCTAGAGAGGAGGATTTTCTAGGAGTTATTGAAAGGAGATGTCTGCTGCTTCTACATCTGTTGCTTCTACATCTAGACCATCTACCTCACGTGCTTCAACATCTAGAGGTCAGTCTATTAAGACCCAAGATCAATTTTTGCAGAGGATGATGGATCATATTATTTTTGCCGCTAATAAGATTCAAAATTTAGAGCATTTTGCAGAGCATACTGATAGGTATAGTAGGAGAAAGAGTGATTATGAAGAGAAATTCCACTCATCTCTAGAGAACCTAATTAGGGTTGACTTATGGGTGCAATTTCTTCCATATCCTTGATATCCTGATTATGAGCCTGCAGAAAAGTGGTATAGCGATGATTCATAAGATGAGGAGTAACATTAAGAGATTTTTATGTTTGCAATATGTGTTAAACTATGTGCATTGGAATTGAGATTTGAGATGTGTTGTTTATTTTTTTGTTGTGGACTATGTGGTGTGGTACTGCTACATTTGCATCTATGTGATGATATGTACTATGTATTGTGTTTTAGACTTTTGTATTTTATTGTTATTGTGATGTTTTTGTTAGTTAGTAGTTTGTTTTAAAATTCTAAGGTAGCAACTGTTGTGAGTTTTGTGATTAAGTTAGTTTAGAACTTGACTTAATTCTATGTCTTGAAAAGATGAAAATCTTGCTAACTTAGTTCCTAAATATTAAATTTCAGAAACTGCTACCCTGTATTTTTCTTTTATGATGTTTGTGAGTTTGTTTTTATGTTGAGATTATGAAGTCAAGTTAGTGCGTTAGTTTGCTTTTATGTTTATACCCACTGTTTCGAAGTCTATTGAATCTCTACATGTTGAATTGAAATGAAAATATTAGAAAATTTGATCAAAATTAATTTCTCCTGTTTTTAGTTTTAAACTTGTATCATTAGGGTATAAAAATTTCTGTAAGCATGTTATTTTAATTTTCATTCCTTCTTATATTTATTTGATGCTAAACTGTTTAATCTGTTAAAAATTTAAGTTTGGGAGGGGGATGAAAAATATTTTTGAAACTTGAATTTTATTTGTTCTCAAATGAACTACAAGTGAATTTGATTTGAAAAGAAATATTGATCATGTATATAAAGTTATATTAGAAAGTAAAATTTGACTTTAGAAATGAGTAAGAGAATTTAGTTGAAATTTTGAGTAATGAAGAAAACCTTTAAGTTAAAAGTTTTTAGTGTAGAAAATGATTAATATAAGTAACTATCTTTAGTAAGAAACATCGTATTTTTGAAAATTTTACTTTTATTTTTAATACTTAAATTTCTTTTATTAAAAATAATTTTCAAAGCTATTATTATATCTATAAGTAAAATCTTTGTATCAAAACTTTACTTTAGGAAAGGAAAAGTAAAATTCAAAATTATTAAAAGCTTATCCAGATATAGTAATCCTTGTCTAAAAAAGAAAAAAAGAAAAAAAAAAGAAAAAAACAAGATGAAGAAAAAGTGAGGGAGGAGAAGCTTGAGGATTAGTGTCTAATCAAAAATTGGTTCTACATTTGATCTTTTTAAAGTATGAGACTTCAGAAAATCTTAAGCTTATAGATATAATAGAGTAAGTAAAATTATTCTTAATAAAAATTTTTAAGTGGAGATAGTAAAAGAACTAATTTCTAAATTTGGAAGACTTACGATATTTCTGAATTAGATAGGAACTCATATTTTTATCTTTCTTGACATTAAAAATTTCTAAACTTTAAGTTGACCTCATTTACTGAATATTTTTTTTTGAAACTGGACTTCTATATTTTTAAATCTAAATTTTAGTAACTTGTAAAGAAACTCATAGACATATCATACAGATTTAGTTTTTAAAGATTGAAGTGTCATTTGAGGACAAGTAATATTTTAAGTTTGGAGGATTTTGATACGGCTAAACTATATATTATTTTTTGACGCATTTTTATACCTATTTTTGAAATATTGTGCTTTAATGGAAGGTATTTTTTTAGTTCTTCTTTCCGGAACATGTAGAAAGGTGAAAAATTCTTAAAAGTGTGAAAAAGGATCAAATTTGGAGAAAATAGGTGAAAAATGTGCAAAAGTGTTTTGGCGCCTAAGCGTCAGATCTGACCCTTAAGCATTAGTTAAATGGAGAAGGCCGCGCCTAAGCGTCAGAGGCCTCGCGCTTAAGTTCTAGTGGAAGTTATTGGATGAGTAAATTCTGTTTTTGCGAATTTTGAAGAGGTTTTTGAGGCACCTATTAATATAATAGGTGGTTACAACCACCATATTGCGAAAGGATGAATCTCTTGGGGAAATACATTGAATCAAGACACATTTTGAAGAGATACCAATGCACCTGTTGGAGAATTATAAGAGAAGAAATATTGGACTTTGAAAGGGGTCTTGAAAGTATTGGGAAAGTTTTGAAAGTTCTAAAATTGGGGAGTTAGTTGGAGAGATTTTCATACACCATATATTTATCCTTTTTAATTTAATTTTATATTGAGAGTGTTGTAAAAGAGAAGAGATTCAAAGGAAATTTAAGAGTTTGGTGGAGGACTTAGATAAGTTTTTATCTTTTGTTTTAGACATATTAAAGGAACTTTAAGAGTTTGGTGGAGAACTTGAGATAAGTTTTTATCTTTTTGTTTTGAGACTTTTTTGGTTTTTAATCGAGACTTCTTGTTGGTTTGACAATGATTTCTACTTTTAAACTAAAGTATGGTTTTGTTTTCTCCATGGACTTGTTTTGGTTTGACAATGATTTCTTCTTTTAAACTAAAGTGTGATTTTCAAAGGAACTTCAAGAGTTTTTGATTGTAAAAGAGAAGAGGTTCAATGGAACTTCAAGAGTTTGGTGGAGGACTTGAGATAAGTTTTTATCTTTTTGTTTTAGACTACTTTTGGTTTTGAGACTTCTTGTTGGTTTGACAATGATTTCTACTTTTAAACTAAAGTGTGGTTTTGTTTTTAGACTTGTTGTTGGTTTGAAAATGATTTCTACTTTTAAACTAAAGTGTGGTTTTGTTTTCTCTAAGGATTCTGAGTAGTTTTCTTTATCTTTCTTCTTAAAATGATAAGTAATTAAGTGTTGGATGAAAGTTGTGGAGAGTATTAATCTTTAATGTTGGAAGAAGTTATGATGATTTAAATCCATGTACTTCATTTACTTCTTGATTAAACCAATTCAGAGGTTAAAATTTGTTCTGAGAACATGTAAGAACTGGGCTGGTATTGTCTCAGTCAACGATTGGAAATAATCACATGAGGTTGTATGAATGAGGATGTAGTTCATATGATTGAGTGCAAATAAATAATGAAACTTTAATTGAAGGGTGTGAAGTTAGAGGAATTTAAATTGATAGGTTAAAAACCCCAACTTGGTTTATTGTTTTTGGTTCTGATATGAGATGTTAGCCCCCAGGTGGAACGAATCGAGGGAACTCTAGAGTGAGAGCTAGTATCTTTCCGGTCTAGTCGGTCTTCAAATTATTCCAACTTTAAATTAGCCAATATTTTTTATAGCATCTCTAGTAAGGGAAAAAAATATTACTGCTCATATTTGGCACAACACAATATGCATACTTCCACAATAGAATTCCTATACTTATTACTGATTAATGATAAGTAGAAAGATATTTTCATATTTAGTGTTTTTCTTCTATAAAAACTCAAGTTATCTTTTTAAGTTTGTTCTGTTTTGTCAAAATACTAAAATTATCAAAAGAATTTAAACTTTCTTTACTGCGAAAACTTCTTTAGTTTAAAATATTTTCATTTTAAAAATAGAAAGTTTTCTAAAAAGTTCATATTGCATATATTTCCTGTGGGTTTGATATTTATGTCTTAATCAAAAAGTCCTATATTACTTGATAACGATACGTATACTTGTGTATTATCCCAATATATATATAAATTAAAAGTTAAATTTTTATTTTTCTTCAAGATCAAGTTTTTGGTTTTGTTGCAAAATAAGGAAATATAAGTGAAAAACATAATTAGAATTATTGTGATACTGTTGCATATAAGCAGTTTAAGGATCACCCACCCCAAAAGAAATTTATGAGAATAGAACGTCTATGCCTATCTCAATAAGTGCACATGGGAATATGACATCCTGGCCTACCCCAAAAAGTACATATAGGAATGGAACATTTGTGCCCACCCCAAAGAGAATATATGAGAATAGGACGTCTATGCCTATGTCAAAAAGTGTGCATGGGAATAGAACGCCTATTTCTACCCTAAAAAGTACACATATGAATGGAACGTCTGTCCCCACCCCAAAGAGTAACTTGAAAAAAGTGTATAGAGCTTGTGATATTAAATTCACAGATATATGGCATGTGAAAATTTGCCAAAAATTTGTGGGATTTTGTGAGATTTTGTGCAGAATATGTAATTTTGTGGGAATGTGAAGAGATTGGTGCAAGATAAGATAGTTGTGTCGTGCAAGCAAAGAGTAAGTTATCTTGAAATCAAGAGAAATAAAATCAACAAATTTAAATTTTCCTTTTCTTGTCGTTTTTATCATATTTAATTATCAAGATTTTGAAGTTTTAATATCGATGTTTCGTTGTATCGTTCTTTGTTTGTATGGCTTTTCATCAATCACACAAGAGAGGGCAATTTGACCAAAAACTTGAAACTTGAAAGAAATTTCATTAATCTGCTCCCAAAAATGAGCTACAAATTGTGTACATGTTGAAGTATCAAAATAAAACATGTTAGAAATGTCGTAATCATCAAATACTGAATACATATCATGCATTAAACATATCTGGTAGATATATCATGTTTGTTGCACAAAGCATGACAAAAAAAGTATCTTGCTGATCGTATTAAGCGTGGTGAGCTCTTGATTGAGCTGAACTATTAAGATATGCTCCAGGATAAGAATTCCCTTCATGTGTACCTAGAGGTGCAACCGTCTCATAACTCGTATGGCTGCAACTCCTCCAGCTCAGGACCTGGTTGGAATCCTCGTGGTATCTTGTTGTTCTGTATTCTTCTGAAGGTTACAGAAACTTAGGGATATCGCACTCCCGGAATGCAATGTTTAGCTAAGGCAGTGGAATTTCGACTGACCATCTGAATTCCGCAGCGCTGATAATGTTAATATCTTTTTCGAAGCGTATATTTCTTTTGATGAAAAAAAACATTGTATGGAAGGGTCTAACAAAATCATGATGGTCAATATGAGGAGGAATACAGCTCCCCTCATCATAAATGTTGACTATGCAACTGTTCGGTGTGCAGTCTGGTGGTAGTATACTCCATTGAATTAATCTTTCGACCATTCTCTTTGTCACATAAGGCATCAGATCTATCTAATCATTTCTTAAGATATCAGGGGGTTACCTTGCATATCTTTAGCAAAATTGTAGAAACAACCAGATTGAATGGTTATTCTACCTTTCCCGCACATCCATTTTTGCGGTTCTGAATATATTCTTAGCCTCAGTAAACCAACTTGGCCTTTGGCTTGCAGATTGAACACACAGACTAAAATAATTTTCTCTTCCCTCTCTGGGAAGACTCAAGTTTATAGCACCAAGCTTTTCAATATATTGACCATTCCACCTCAAACTTCCTCATAGAATTCAAATTTTCTTTGTTTGACCTTGAACATTCTTTCCATCTCAGTCGTAGGAATATCATCAAACTGTAGGGATGGTGTTAGCCTTTTTGTTTAAACATATTCAATGACCAGCGTATGCTTTGTATCTGCAGGTAATGGAATGTATGACTCAACATCTATATGTGCTGCTTCATGACCCTCCACTCTGGTGGCTGTGGATTCTTGCGCTGAACTGTAGCAGTCCAAGTGTAAAATATTGCATCCTGGCATTCTACAAATGCTCATATAGTGGATGCTCCTGCAGGCAGCTCTGCATTACACATAAGATAACCTCTTTAGGATTCATGGGGTACACCCATCTGGATTGGCTCTGT
The DNA here is from genome assembly GCA_002079205.1 of Phalaenopsis hybrid cultivar. NCBI lineage: Eukaryota > Viridiplantae > Streptophyta > Magnoliopsida > Asparagales > Orchidaceae > Phalaenopsis > Phalaenopsis hybrid cultivar. The sequence goes on along the minus strand of JXCR01141858.1, from coordinate 22,211 downwards.
GGTCGACTCCAGGTCATCCTCTGTATCTAGTAGACTGGAAGCGGTTTCTTTTGTAGGTGGTTCATAAATTCTTCCTTCAGGAATTAGGGTAAGTAAACCGGCTGCTTCTCTTTTCTTTCTTCTTTCTTCCTGTTTAAAGTCTCTGTGGTTGCGTCGGTTAGAGTTGTGACGCCACGTTCTTTGAAGTGGTGCGTCAGGCACTCTATCTTTATTGGCGCTTATTAAATTCCCCTTTCACATAGTTATCAAAGATTGTATTCGACTGGTCCCTTCCACCAAGTAATGTTGAGTGTTTATCTTCTTTCTCTTTTGTGAGGAATCAGCTTCACCTCCAATTTTTAGTAGATACGGTAATCTTTTTTTCCCGTCGGCTAACAATGTCCATCAGGGGACCTTCATAATTCACATCAACCTAACAAAAGTCAAAATCAAGGTCTATGATGCCGCCCTGAGCAACCCTTTCCTTATACAGTGCAAGATTTAAGCCATATCTGAAGGAAAAGATCAGCTTACGCTCTGACATTTCTTCTACAAAAGATAGAAAACTTCTGCGTGGTGACATCCATCTCGAACAAGAACAAAAGAAAATCATCAACAATTTGAAAATTTGAAAACTTTATTTATTCAAATTTATTTAGTTTAATTAGATTTAGAAAATAAACAAACAAAATGAGCAATTTCAAAAAAAATTTTCATTTTACTGAGGTTAATTTATTACAAAATCTTGGACCCAGGCATAGACGTTTGGTCAAATAAATAACCCCAGAACAATCAAAATTAAAAAAAACAATAAATGTTGATTTCAAACAGCATCATGTCGGGTAGTATATCTTCAAGTAGTGTTTGTTGACCGGCAACAAAGGTCTTTCACCCCAAAAATCCACCAGCTGGTAAGATCCTCCTGAGTAAACCCCTTCTATGATAGATGGTCCCTCTCAAGTTGGTTCAAATTTTCCACCAATCTTATGAGATACAAGAATAGGTCTTCTGAGAACAAGAATGAGATCACCAAATTTAAACATCCTTGAGCAGACCAATTTGTCGTGTGCTTGCACCATCCTTGCTTAGTAAGGCTCCAAGTGTTATTGTGCTTCTAGTTGTTTTCCTTAAAGACATTCCAGTTCTTCCAGTCTAAGTTTTGCACTTTGTTCAGCTGTGAGTTGGTTGGGAACGACTACTCTAAGAGACAGTGTTTAAACTTCTAGCGGTAGTACGACCTTAGACCCGTACACAAGCGCATATGGCATGCATCGAGTGCGAGTCCTGAACATCGTCTAGTCGGCCCACAAAGTTTCTAGTAGTCTGTTGTGTCAATCTCTTTTATTTTCATCCAGTATCTTCTTCAAAATTTGTATCATTGTTTTGTTGAAAGCCCAAGCTAAGCCATTTGATCTAAGGCAGTAGATTGTTCCAATCCATCCCATGCCATTTGACAAAGTTGTTGATTTTTGTGCTCTTGAAGGTTGTCTTATTATCGTATATCATTATACTTAGAATACTGAAATGACAGACAATTTTTTTTTGAAAAAATGAAGGACGTGTAACCAAAGGAAAATATGTTGAGATTTTCATACCTATTTTATACTGTTTTTGATGATATTGCACTTTTAAAGGAAAATATGTTGAGATTTTCATACCTATTTTATACTGTTTTTAATGATATTGCACTTTAAATAAAGGTTAATAACTCAATCAAAATAAAACTTATGTCCTTAAGAAAATTATTTTAGGTTTGACCAAAAAAATATGTTGAGATTTTCATACCTATTTTACACTATTTTTGATGATATTGCACTTTAAAGAATAGTATTTTTGATGTTTTGTCTAATATGTTGAGATTTTCATACCTATTTTACACTAATTTTGATGATATTGCACTTTAAGGAAAGGTATTTTTGATATTTTGTTGCATTTATGTTGAATTATGGTCATTGGAGCAAAAAGATGCAAAAAAGAGCAAATTTGGAGCGAAAAGGACCAAAATATGAAGATTTAATTAGGGCACCGACGGCGAGCCCAATGGCGGGTTTTTCCCTAGAGTTCAAAATCAAACATTCCAGAAGGCCGCCGATGGTGCCCTCGAGGCCGTCGACGATTAGATCGGTGGTTATCTCAACAAGTGCATTGAATGTGGATGATTTTTTAGGGGAGTCTTAGGTAACTCTTGGAAAAACTCTTTTATAACTTTAAGAGAAACTTTTGGCAAAAAATTAGAAAGGGTGTAGAGTATAGAGAGTTTAATTTAGGTTGTGAGGAATTCTTCAAGCGATTGTAAGAGTGGAGGGAAAGTGTGAGATTTCTTCCTCCTTGTCGCTTCACAGAAGAATTTTGTGTACTGTAAAGAAAAGAAGATATTCAGAGAAACTTCGTGGAGTTTTCTTGGGGAGGAATTAGAGATTAGTGGTATTTAGTTATTATAGTTTTTATGACTTTGCTTTTATATATAAATTCTGAGTTTTATCGTATCTTCCCCATGAGTTTTGAGTAATTTTCTCTATCTTTCTCCTTGTCTTGAGATTTTGTGAAATAGTGATTTGAATTGGTTGAGCCTTGAAAATGTTAAATAAGTTGTGATGATCTTTTCACTTTGATCTTAATTTATTTTCAGTCTGGAATTGATTTGTTTAAAATATGTTGAGTTTTACAACTAAAGTGAAGATTATATCCAAGATTTAGGGAGGTCAAAGCCCAATTGATTTGTTAAAATATGTTGAGTTTTACAACTAAAGTGAAGATTACATCCAAGATTCAATTGATTTGTTTAAAATATGTTGAGTTTTACAACTAAAGTGAAGATTATATCCAAGATTTAGGGAGGTCAAAGCCAATTGATTTGTTAAAATATGTTGAGTTTTACAACTAAAGTGAAGATTACATCTAAGATTCATGGAGGTCAAAAAAATGTTTAAGAAATTGTGATGATCTTTTCACTTTGATCTTAATTTATTTTCAATCTGGTCATAAATGTTAAAGAAGTTGTGATGATCTTTTCACTTTGATCTTAATTTACCTTCAATCTGGCCAATAGATTTGTTAAAATATATTGAGTTTTACAACTAAAGTGAAGATTACATCCAAGATTCAGGGAGTTCAAAGTCCTTGAAAGTTGGGTGCAAATAAATAGGAAAATAAAATTATCGGGTGTAGAGTTGGAGATTTTAGAGTCACAGACTAAAATCCTCAATTTTGTCCTATCGTTTGGGTGCGGAAGTGTAGATGTTAGCCCTCACGCGAGGGGAATGTAGGAGCTCTAAAGTGAGAGCCGGTATCCTCCCAGCCTAGCCGCAGATTCAGCAAACAAGCATAGGATTAGTCAATGTTTTTTATGCCTGAACCAAAGGGTAAAGAATAGGTATGCTCTTATTTTGCACAATCCAATATGAACTAATTCACTTTATCCATTCACTTTAATTTCTTGACAAGGAGAAGGATGCTTTCTTATATATTGAACCTCACATTAGAAACTTTATTAGTAGAATTAGATATTTAAAAGTTATTAAAATTACATATTTATTTCAATTGCCTATTAATTACAGATAAGCAATTTGAACTATATTGTTGTGATTAAGTATTGATTTTCTAAAATCTTAGTTCTTAGCCTCAAATATTACTTCGTGTGGAATCGATATCCAGGATGCCATTAGAGCCCTGCATTACTTGAGCGATATGTATACTTGCGTTGATAAGTGTGACTTTGTAATTTTTGAATATTTTACATACAACTTTATCGAATCTATAATCGTTGTTAAGTTTTTGGCACCGTTATCGGGGAATTAAATTTTCTAGCAGCAATAACAAATTCTTGTATTTTTAAGTATATATAAAGTTGTTGTCAAGTTTTTGGCGCTATTACCAGGGAGTAAACAAGAATCATAATTAGAGTAACTTATAAATTAGGACTATTAGAAAATTTTTACTGGAATTGCAACTTATTTTCATATTTAGTTAACTATTTTACTGTGTACTGATTTCAATTGTATGCGTAAATTTGGACCTGAAAATCTTATACCCTATAATTCAGAATCAGAACGCATTGTTAGAGGAATTAGAAAAATAAGAACAAAACCTAGAAATCCTGACACAATGGAAAACAATGTGAACAATTAAGGAATAGAAAATGAACACCAACCTAGACCTCTACGAGCTTATGCAAATCCTACAGCAGATGAAATTCACTTATCTATCTAAATTTTGTAGCTGCTAATTCATTTGAGTTTAAACCTGCTATTATCCAAATGGTACAAAACAATCAATTCGGAAGACCCATACGAGATTATGCAAATCCTACAACAGATGAAATTCACTTATCTATCCAAAATCCTGATGCGTTGCTAATTCATTTGAGCTTAAACCTGCTATTATCCAAATGGTACAAAACAATCAATTTGGTGGTACACCAAATGAAGATCCTAAGTTACACCTCGTTAGTTATTTAGAACTTTGTGCTACCTTTAAATATGACAGAGTTTCGAACAATGTTGTTAGACTTAGACTTTTTACTTTTTCACTCAGGGATAAGACTAAGATGTAGTTAAATTTGTTAGCACCTGGATCTATTAAACTTGGGGAGAACTGTTACAGAAATTTCTATCCAAATATTTCCCTCCATCCAAAACTGCTAGAGGGGAGAACTGTCACAGAAATTTCTATCCAAATATTTCCCTCCATCCAAAACTGCTAAACTAAAAATGACCTTTCACAGAAATTTCTATCCAAATATTTCCCTCCATCCAAAACTGCTAAACTTAGAAATAACATAACATCAACAGAAATTTCTATCCAAATATTTCCCTCCATCCAAAACTGCTAAACTTAGAAATGACATAATATCTTTTCGTCACATTGATGGAGAGTCGATATATGAAGCTTGGGAGAGATTTAAAGATCTTCTTAGAAAGTGCCCTCATCATTCGTTACTAGATTGGTTGATAATTCAAACTTTTTATAATGGATTAGTGGGATTACTTAGATCGATTATAGATGATATGACTGGTGGTTCTTTAATGTCAAAACCTTTTGATGAGGCTTATTCGTTAATAGAAGAGATGGCTACCAACAATTTTCAATGGTCCTCTGAAAGGATAAATCCTAAAAGAGTAGCTAGTATCTACGATTCTGATGCAATATCTATGTTAGCTTTGCAGATTGTTGCAATATCAAAGAAATTAGATCATTATGGAATGAATTATTCTCCAACACCTACTAAGATGGAAGAGAATTCATTTGGGCAATTTGTGGATGTTCAATCTTCGTATGAGACTTTAAATGCTATTAATAATAGATCCAACAACTTATTCGAACCATTATAACTCAGTTGGAAGAATCATCCTAATTTTATTTGGAATAACAATTCTTCTACAAATCAACAATGGGCAAATAACCCAGTGATGAAATTTATCCAACCAAGGAAATGTTAATTATAGACCTTTGTATCCTCCAAAGTGAACCCATTAGGAAAATCATCCAACCAAGGAAATGTTAACTATAGACCTTCTTATCCTCCAGACAGTAACACTCAAATTAAGGAGAAGAAGTTGTCTATGGAAGAGCTGATATTAAACATGGGTCCACAATTGTGTAACACTCAAATTAAGGAAGAAGTTATCAATGGAAAAGCTGATATTAAACATGGGTCAATAATTGCAGAATCAAGGAAATCAATTACAAATTCAAGGAAATCAGTTACAAAATCAAGGAATTGCTATCAAGAATATTGAAAATCAATTGGGGCATATTGCTACTGCGCTTACTAACTGAACATTGGGAACTTTTCGTAGTACTGTGGAACCTATTTCTAAAGATCAAGGAAAAGAACAGATAAAAGTGATACAATTACGAAGTAAAAAAGAATCAGAACAAGAGTGCAGAAAGAAACGGAAACTGAAAAAGAGAAAGTGGATATGGAAAAAGAAAAGGATCATGAATATCCAGATTTAGAATATCCACTTACACCAATGAAAATAATTGTGGAGAAACTTCCACCACCGTTTCCTCAAAAATTGAAACAACACAAAAAGGATAAACAATTTTCCAAGTTTATAGAAATTCTTAAGAAATTAATGGTAATATTCCCTTCGTAGAAGCTTTAGAGCAAATGCCTAATTATGTGAAATTTATGAAAGATATTTTGAATTCCTTTCGTAACAATTTTCCAAATTTTTAGAAATTCTTAAGAAGTTAACAGTGAATATTCCCTTCGTAGAGGCCTTCTTAAGAAATTAACAGTAAATATTCACTTCATAGAAGCTTTAGAGCAAATGCCCAATTATGTATTTATGAAAGATATTTTGAACAAGAAAAGGAAGTTCACTGATAATGAGACTGTTGCACTTAGTGAAGAGTGTAGTGCAATTATTCAGAATGAAAGATATTTTGAACAAGAAAAGGAAGTTCACTGATAATGAGACTGTTGCACTTAGCGATGAGTGTAGTGCAATTATTCAGAAAAAGCTTCCTGAAAAACTAAAAGATCCAAGTAGTTTCACTATGTTGTGTGATATCGGTGAAAAATTTTATGGAATACCTTTATGTGATTTTGGAGCTAGCATTAATCTTATGCATCTATCAATCTTCAAAAGATTAGGATTAGGAGAAGTCTCACCTACTTCTGTAACTCTTCAGTTAGCGGATCATTCAGTTACTTATCCTAAGGGAGTTATAGAAGATGTGTTAGTAAAAGATGATAATTTTATCTTTTTTGTGGATTTCATTGTTTTAGATAAGGAGGAAGACAAATAAATACCTATCATTTTAGGGAGACCATTTTTAGCTACTGGAAAAGCTATGATAGATGTACAAAAGAGAGAATTAACTATGCGAGTTAACGATCAAGAAGTGACTTTTAATATTACAAAATCTATGAAATACCTTGCTATTGAAAGAGATAATGAATGTTTTCCCACTGAAATTAGTGAACATCTATTGAACGAGCATTTTAAAGAACATTTGAAGAGAAAGAACAATTTAAAGACAGAGATGAAGTTATTTTTGACGAAATTGAAAATGAAGAATTAGATTATGTTCAGGAAAGATTTGAGATGTTGGATATTATAGGAAACGCTGATAAGAATTTAGTTCCGTCAATTATAAAACAATCTAAACTTGAGTTGAAAATATTGCCTAACCACTTGAAGTATGTGTTTCTGGGAAACTCATCTACACTACCTGTTATTATATCTTCAAAATTTAATTATTTGCAAGACCGACTTTTGGATACATTAAAAAGATATAAGAAAGCTTTTGGTTGGACCTTAGCTGATATTAAGATAATCAGTCCTTCGATTTGTATGCACAGAATTATATTAGATGAACAATATAAACCAAGAGTTGATCCATAAAGGAGATTAAACTCATGCATAGAATTATATTAGATGAATAATATAAACCAAGAGTTGATCCACAAAGGAGATTAAACCCAATGATGAAAGTAGTCAAGAAAGAAATTTTCAAATGGTTGGACATTGGAATTATATATCCTATTTCAGACAGTGTTTTGGTAAGTCTAATTCATTGTGTTCCTAAGAAAGGAGGAGTGACTGTTGAAACAAAAGAGAATAATGAATTAATACCAATCAGACAAATTACTGGGTGGCGTATTTGCATTGATTATAGAAAATTAAACATTGTCACTAGGAAAGATCACTTCCCTTTACCATTTTTAGACCAAATGGTAGATATACTTGTTGAGCACAAATATTTTTATTTTTTAGATGGATATATCAGTTACCATCAAATTCTTATTGAACCTGTCAAGAAAAGACAACATTTACTAGTCCTTTTGGAACTTTTGCTTTTCGAAGAATGCCTTTTACATTTACTAGTCCTTTTGGAACTTTTGCTTTTTGAAGAATGCCTTTCGGATTATGTAATGCCTTTCAAATTATAATGTCTATATTTAGTAAGTTAATTGATGATGGATTGGAAGTATTTATGGATGATTTCTCTGTATTTGGAACATCATTTGACGCATGCTTAAATTAACTTGAAAAAGTTTTCAAGTTATGCGAAAGAACTAATTTTATTGGGAGAAATGTCAATTTATGGTTGCAGGAGGAATTTTGTTAGGGCATAAAATTTTGGAAAATGACTAAATTGGGAGAAATGTCAATTTATGGTTGCAGGAGGAATTGTGTTAGGGCATAAAATTTTTAAATTGGGAGAAATGTCAATTTATGGTTGCAGGAGGAATTGTGTTAGGGCATAAAATTTTAATGGGAGAAATGTCAATTTATGGTTGCAGGAGGAATTGTGTTAGGGCATAAAATTTCAAAAAATAGTGGAGAAATGTCAATTTATGGTTGCAGGAGGAATTGTGTTAGGGCATAAAATTTCGGAAAATGGTATGAAAGCAGACCCTGCAAAAATTCAAGTATATCTAAATTAACACCTCCTACTAATGTAAGAGATGTTAGAAGTTTTCAAGGACATGTTGGTTTCTACACGAATTTTATAAAGATTTTTCAAAAATTACTAAACCTCTATGCCAACTTTTAGAAAAAGATAAGAAATTTGAATTTAATGAACACTGTTTAAATTCTTTTGAATTATTAAAAGAAAAACAAATCACAGCCTCTATTATAGTTTCACCTATCTTGGGCAAACCATTTGAACTGATGTGCGATGCTAGTAACATGCTATTGGAGCTATTCTTGGACAAAGGTATGAAAAGATTTTTAAAGTTATATACTACGCTCGTAACTTTTAATGATGCTCAAATTAACTATACTGTTACTGAAAAAGAGTTACTGACCATTGTGTATGTTTTAGACAAATTTAGATCTTATTTAATTGTGACTAAATGTGTTGTGCACACTAATCACTCTGCTATTAAATATCAGATGAAAAAGAAGGATTTTGAACCAAGGTTCATTAGATGGATACTTTTAATGCAAGAATTTGATTTTGTGGTTATCGATAGAAAGGGAACTGATAATCAAATTGTTGATCATTTGTCGAGATTAGAAAATCATGAATTATCTGACACCGACAATGAAATTACAGACAGTTTCCCTGATGAACAACTTTATAATATTTATGAGTAGAAAATACCATGGTGTGATATTGTTAACTATTGTAAGTGATATTTTGCCACCTATGCTGACATTGCAACAACAAAAGTTAATTATATTGTAAGTGATATTTTGCCACCTATGCTGACATTGCAACAACAAAGAAAATTTTTTCATGATGTGAAAACATATTTTTGGGATGAATCTAATTTATATAAACAATGTAAGGATCATATTATGAGAGGATGTGTACCTTATGAAGAAACTGAGCTGATCATTTAGAAATGTCATGATTCTGAATTTGGAAGACTGTGTACCTTATGAAGAAACTGAGCTAATCATTCAGAAATGTCATGATTCTAAATTTGGAGGATATTTTGGGATTGTACCTTATGAAGAAACTGAACTAATCATTCAGAAATGTCATGATTCTGAATTTGGAGGACAATTTGAGATTGATAAAACTGCTTATAAAATTTTACAAGCTGGATTCTATTGCCCTACTCTCTTTAGAGGTTGAGAGCAATATGTGGAATTTCAAGTTGAGTGGAGAAGAGTTTGGAATTTCTAATGGCAAGGGTTCTCTAGCCTTCTAGGACCAATATGTGGAACTTCAAGTTGAGTAGAGAAGAGTTTGAAATTTCTAGTGGTGAGGGTTCCAGATCTAGTTTTCTAAGAATAGGCAATAAGAAGTTTGGAATTTCTAATGGTGAGGGTTCCATGTCTAGTTTTCTAAGAATAGTCAATAGAAAATTGTAGAATTTCTAATGGTGAGAGTTCCTTGTCTAGTTTTCTAAGAATAGTCAATAAGAAAATAAGTGTAGAGTTTCTGATGGTGAGGGTTCCTTGTTTAGTTTTCTAAGAATAGTCAATAGAAAAGTCATATGGCTAGACCCTAGGCTACTAAAGAGGAAAAACTAAACCTCAACCAAAAATGAGGTCAACGGACGACCATCTTTTCTATTTGACTAATTTGTTCATCCCTTAAGAAAATAGCTCTATGCAAATCATCCATGGCGTTCCCTTTGACGAGAGATTGGGCATCGTGCGCTGATGAGGCAAATCTAGTCTCGATGACATGAATATCCATGAAATCCTCATCGAGGTAATTACTGAAATCAAACTCCTCATCATCATCATTAATTGTTACACAATGTTCTTTGGCCAACTCATAAATATCAGCTCTGAGTTTTTCGACCTTTCCTTCAATTGTTTTCTCCTGAATTGTCTTAAGATCCGGAGGATTTTCCTGAACATCCTTCACTTGTTCATCAAATTTTGTAACAGATATTTCAGACTTTTGTTCCACCTTGACACTCTGCCCTGCGGACTCAGCCGATCGTAGTAGTACGGTGACTCTGGGTACCCACACCCATTTTCTTGACCAATCACAATACCAGGTAATTTCTTTATCTTTTCCTTCTTCGAGACACTCTTGTGAGTAATAACTGGTTGAACTTTTGGACCTAGACATGACTTGATCGGTCGACGTCCTGTAGACTTTGGAGCAGTAGAGGCAACAAAATATGTAGTGACAACTGTAGTATCAATCCAGCTTCTCAGACGAAATCTGACGGGAATACATGTTGGTAACACTTCAACTGACTTGTGGGACTGTCGGGAATCCTGGCATTCCTTAGGATTTCTTTCTTCATTTTCAGGGACACCACATTTCCAATTCTCTTAAGCAATTTGACCACTGAACATCCTTCTTTAGTGGCGAGTCTTTGGAAAACTGTACTGACTCGAGTGACAAGATTAGACTTCTTCCTCTCCCCACCATGTCTATGAAGTGACGATAAAGTAGCAGTGATCTTCTGGATACTTTTGTACTCTTTATTATCCATTAAGAGGTGGAACCTACTCCCTTGCAGAAGTGGAGAGGTCTCCTGTAATCCAAATTCATCCTCATAAGGAAACTCATCACTCGATACTTTCTTAGAGATTTTCGGCTGCGGTTATTTCTTTGTGATTAAGTTAGCGGTGCAGACATTGAACTCGATCCAATCTCAAACGTTGATAGAGGGATGGTAAATTACTTAGTTTCATCTTCTACGATCATAATCCCCTTTCCTTTAGCAAAAAAAGGAACGACAGACATGGCAGGTGACAGGGGAGTATTAGTTTTCACCTTCTTACAAGAAGGGAATTCCTTAGGATAGTTCAAGTCAAACTCAATAGACGGCTTCTGAATTTCTGGAGTGATGACTTTCACTACAACAAATGGGGCCTTTCCAAGGGTGACTTCAAGTTCATCGAATCCAGCTCCAAACTTGATGGTGGAAGTGACATTACGAGCATTGCGGCTAGTTGGCAAATTGCAGGAAAAGTTGAGCTTGGAAAACACTATTGTATCAGCTTCAAAAAGAAAGCTCTGAGGTTAGTTATTTGGCCAACACTTTCTAATCTTAGTGCCAACATTAAAAACTAACAAAGGTGATCCGTGGATTGGGTAAATTTTTATTTTATTTTATTTTTAGTTTATGAAAGTTTTAAAATTTATTAAAAATAGTTTGAAAGTTAAAGGATTTAATTTGTTAAAGAAGTTAAATAACAAGCACAACACGACATGATTCGATTTAATTTGCAATAGAGCAAATTAGGCTTCGAAAGGGAAAGTAAAGTTCAGGACCCTGTGTGGTACCTGACTTCACAACATACAATGCCTGGGCGGAACTAGTCCACCATCACACTTATTGGAGCTCACCCCACACAAAGATTAAAAAAAAAGTCCTTAATGACCTCCTGAACCTCTTTGTTCAAAGGTGATTGAACAGAAGGTCCTGAAGTCCAAAAGAGTTGATCGTACTTTGCCAAGAAATAAATGAGTGAAGCATGCCAACAAAAGAAAGAAAATTTAGTTCATGAGAGACATGAACATATTACCGATGTGTGAAAATAATATCTCTTGATTTAAATGGAGATAGAAGCACATCCCCAGCGGAGTCATCAGAAGTTGTCGACACTTTTTTGGTTAAGAAGTTGCTCGTTGGAAGCTGTCGGTCAACAGGATCGAAATTTGTTGCCCACTTCGGAAGGACATCTTAACTTTTATATATATATATATATATATATATATATATATATATATATATATATATATATATATATATATATATATATATATATATATATATA
>JXCR01141858.1:0-10007 GCA_002079205.1 Phalaenopsis hybrid cultivar | reverse complement strand
ATATATATCTATATATACATATATATATATATATAAGTTTTAGAAAAATATGAAATCAAACTGACACCATATCTTTCACAGTTTAAATGAAAGAGCGCTATACCTCAAACTCTGTATCTATCCTGAAGGATAAACACAAGACTTGAGGTGAGGCTCGATCAAATAAATTAAGAAATATATGACATATATTTGGTTTGCAAAACTATTTTATTTGCCGATAATTTCCTCTATTTAATATGAAGAATTAAATAGGAATTAAGTTAAGCTGGGTTCAAAAAAGCTTCCTATAAGGGCAAGCCCCTATAGTTAATTACATCTTAGATAACCGAAGTTACCTAAGAAAACTCTTGATAAAAATCAGGGAATATTATTTTCAAGGAGTTTAAGAGGATAGGACTTTTCAATAAAATTGGACAAAGAGGGTGAAAGGGGAATGACTTAAATTTGGAAAATTTTGTTATATAGCCCAAGGGAGGAAGAACTAGGGGATGTCATAGATCCAGGGGAGAACCTCGGTGAATTCCCAGGCTATCCTATGGTTTGGCTTCAATTTTGAGGAGAAATATTTAGGTGTTTCATGCTGTCAATTTTATTAAGTAGGTCTTATATTTGAGTGAGATGAGCACACAAATAACTTGGAAGATTTGAGGATTTAGATTGTAACAGGCGACAACCTCGGAATCCTAAGACGTGTTAGGTCTTATATTGTATAGCAAAGCTTTATAAAGGTCTAAAGATGAGGTGAGGATTTACGTTGCATAAGTAAACAACCTCAAATTCTAATGGCTTTGTTGTTCAATTCTAAAGAAGGATATGTTGTTGTAGTTCCTCTTGTTATTGGAGATGGTCATGCTGCCCATAGTGCTAGCTCCAAGCTCCTTATCGTGACGAGTTTAAGTTTTCTAGTGTGTCAAGTTATGATGTCAAATCAAATGTCCCTATGGTTGTAGTTCTTTGAATGTTATGGGGGCATGTTAATGTTGATTTGAGCGACACTAATTAGGATCCTACGGTTCCCTCATTCCAGTACCAGTACTTTCTTTTGGATTCACTTAGTCCAAATGAATTTACTAAACTTAACTTACTGAGTTCCATACTTTCATCTAAACTGTGGGAAGTCTCGTTAGAAACCGTAGGTTACCTCCTTTAAGGAATTCCCGATCATCTGATAGAGACATCTTAATTTAGTTGCAATTGTTGTTGGTGATGTTTGTGATTAAATTTTGAGTTGTCTTATATTTTAAATGTTGTAGCGATGAATTTTATCTTAGTCAATTATAATTTGATTTTGGTTTCAGTTTTGTGGCTACCCTAGTAGTTTTGGTTTTCATGCAAGGTGACATCATTGTTTAGTATGCAAGTTCGTAAACATAAAAGTACAGTGTAGAAACTACGAGAAAATAAAACACTCTAAACTATAAAAGTACTTGACGAGTCTTCTCGTTCCTCCGCATGAAATGTCAGTACTTGCAAAGAGCATATATGTATATATAATTTTGCAAGAATTAAAGTATGCTTATAAGGAAAGTAGAAAAATACAAATTTAAGGTGTGTCTACTAGATCCGATGTCATAACTTATTGGGTTTAAATTTTGAGGATGATTTCATTAAGCAAATCATAATATGTCCAAATGTCCTATAAGATTTCCAAAGGATTATGAATAAGTTTCAGGTAATACACTAGACATTTCATAATCATTCGAATTATCTTGAGTTTGTTTTTGTCTTATTATATTTACTATATAGTTCATCCAATTAATACCCTTATGCTCAGTGAATCATGATGTTTTGATTATCTCTTAAATGAGGTAATCATTACATGATATCTCATTTATGAGTTAGATAGGAAGGGCAAATTGACTTAATTAAAAAATTTAGTTAATTTGATTTTTAAAGAATGGGCTTGTAGTGTTTTTGAAAGGTTTTAAATTAATCATGGTTGATTATCTAAACCTCTTTAAACAAAATTTTGATTAAGCCTAGTTCACTACTAAGCCCTTAAGATTTAATGGATAAGTTCATGATTAAAAAAAAAGGATTTTTAATATTTATATCCTCAATCCTTATCATGAATTATAAATTATCTCAACAACCATTAGTTGAGGGTTAAAATCATTGAGTTATAATCTGAAAATTAAACCCCTCACCTTAATATCTTCAAATTTAATTATTCTTCCAAATTTCAATAATTTGAAAAATTACAAATTTATCCTTTATGAGATTCAAAGTGAAGTTGGTTTCTGCCACTTATCCTTGTTGCCCATTTAGCCCTTTTGATTAGCCTAAATTTTAATTAAGCTCTAAATTCCAAAATTATACTTTTGCCCCAAAGGCCTTAACACCCTATAATTCATTAAATTAGACTCAAATGACTTGAAGATTTTATGTTACCTCACTCATGGGTTAATCAAAACATCAGAGGAGAAAATGTGTTTTTTTCCAAGTTAATTTAATTTTTATAATTATTTTTAATGCAAATAATAGATTTTCAATGAAAATTTAATAAACCAACCGAAATAAAACATATGTCCTTAAGAAAATTATTGGAGATTCACCTAGGTCAGAGGACCACTTATACCGATTTTCATGATTTTTAGTGTTTAATTATTAAAATTATTTGTTCTTTTAGTATTAATTAAATATAAAATAATATTTAGATGAAAAATTAAGTTTTATATTTTTATTAAATCTCTCTGAGTCTATGAAACCCAAAGAAACAAATTTCATATTTTTGTGATATATATTTTAATTATTAGAATTATTTTAGTGAAAAATTAGGAAAAATCCATTCTTAAGTTTTATAAAATCAATATCTTGACTTAGAAAATTGGGAAAATTATTTTAATTGGTTCTAAGTGATCAGGAAGCCAAATGTGACATTTTAGTGTCTTTTTACAATTTTGTGATTTTTATGATTTTTAATTGAATTTTTAATTATTTAAAGGCTTAAAATTATCTAAAAAATAAAGTGTTTGTTTTTATATAAATTCCATTTTTCTTAGGTTCCTCTAGTTATAAGGAGCTCCAAAACCAACGTTGTTAATTTTTTTGAATTATCTTTTAATAATTAAAATTATTTTAATGCCAAAAATGACATTTCATTTGATTAACACATTTAAGTGACCAAATTAACTCCAATTGACTTGCAATTTTTATGGGGAGCTCCCCTGACATTAAGTTACAGTGTGGAATAATATTATGCCTTTTACATTCATAATTACTTTAATTAATTTTATTTCATTTTTTAAGGTTGATGATAATTAGTATTAATTTTAATGAGTTAAATCAAATTTATATTTTTCCTAGGGTCCTCTAACCACAATAAACCTACCAAATAATGTTTTGTATTTTTATGATGAGTATTTTAATTATTATAATTTTTAAACCAAAACAGGGTCCATTAACTTAAAAATTAGATATCTATGCTTAGGGATCTCTTATGACCTTAGAAAAATTATGAAACGAATCCTAATAACAACATGTAGAAGCAAAGCCCTAAATATCAAGTCATGGCAAAATTTATATGCAAATGGAGAATCAAAATAAGTAAACCACTATTTAGTTAATTAAAAATAATACATGCATCAAATAAACTTGAAAATATTTCCACATTGTTCACCTCTCTTCACTGAACAATAGGGCATTTTTATTTTACTTTTATGATTTTCTACCCAAATTTATGCATTTTTGAAGTTTTGTGAATTAAATAAATAGAAAAAAACTCCTAATTTCCTACTTATCTGCATCATCCTCATACACGTCAAGCAGATGCGTGTCGCAGCGGGATTGGGCGACTCCAACTGAGTCAGCCTGCTCTTTTCAAACCACAGCTTTGTTTGGCGCAACCAAAATCTTCCAAGCGATACACGGAAGATCAAACGTCGCGTGGTCATCATCTCCAATGAAGCCAACCCGAGAATCGTCCATTTTCAAACGCTAATATTAAACTCGATTCTTAACCGAATCAAGTGCATTTTTTTTAATTGCTCGTCTTGACTAGGAGAACACATCTATACGGTTGATCGACACTTAAATCAACTCTTAAATCAACTAATTAATTGCTCTATGCAGTTTAGGGTTAACTTTCAATACTTTGGTCCAAGAGAGGAAGCCTGGATTGGATTCTTGTGGATGCTTCATGGGTTCCTAAGAGCTTAGGGATGGAGTCTCAAGTCGTGGTGAATTGCCTAGATATGATTTCAACCAAGGTTGAATTAGGAGGTTGATCAAAGTCCACTTTAGGGTGCTCTGGTGATGGGGCTTTTGTGGGGGATCTTCTTCTCTTGCTGTGGGAATGGTGTGGGTGCAATTAATTTGAATTTTGTGGAGATTTGAGGAGTGTTCTATTTTAGCCTAGGAATTGGGCTCAAAAATTGACCTCGAGCAGTGGATTTGGGTAGCTAAGGATAGTTAGGTCAAGCTGAAGAGGTCTCAAAGAAGCTTTGGAAGCAATTTGACAGTGTCTCCCCAAGGAATTTCAAGCTCTCCCCCTTTGGCCATGGAGGGGGGTTTAAATAGAGGGGCTTGGAGAGGCCACGAGGGGAAATTAGTGTGTGTCCTAAGTTGATTACGTGGATTCCAGCAAGATTAAAAAATCCAATTGGGATGAGACAGCTTGGATGTTTTAATTTTGAGTTCTAGCTTTGGTGGAGCTTTTGAAATTGGGTTTTCCGGCCACCAAGGTGGTTGGTCGGCTAAAGAGGGGTCACAATCCACTCTAGAGAGGTCAGGGCCTTGACTTGGTGAAGTCAATCGGGGTTGGCCATGTGTAAAGGTATGGGATTGAAATAGTATGGGAAAATGTCCATTTTGAGTTAATTTGGGTCAAATCATGGTTTGGGGCTGGGTTCACTCCTCGAGGCTGGTTTAGATGTTGAGGAGAATCAAGTTGCTCAGCTTAATCATCATGGTGAGTTCTCTATCCAAAGAGATTTAGCTAAACATGGTTAGAGTGATTCATGGGAGGGGTTAAAAGGATCTTAAGTATATTTAAAAGTTTTTTAGCTTATTTCCAATAATAGCTTGATGATGTGGCATGGCTCGCATGGCTTGCCTATGGCTCGGAAGTGGCGCCATGGCTTGTCCTTGGCTTGGTCAACTTTCATGAGGAGAGATTTTTTGAATTTATGAAATATTTTGGTGGATTTTGGCATGAGGTTTAATATGGAAAATTTTGATCATGAATTTAAAACTTTAGAAATGATTTTAATTAAATGAATAATGAGGAGAAATGAAATTATCATGTGGGCTTTGGACTTAGGCATTTGGAATTAATTATAGTGGGCTTGGGCTTTTGAAATTGAAATTAAATTTGGGATAAAAATTGGGCTAATTAAATGTTGATTTTGGTGTAGGAATATGTCATAAGGGATTTGACAAAGTTTCAAGTGATTTTGAATTGAATGGGTGGGCCAATTTGGTGGATTTGAGCATATGGTCAAAATTGGGCTTCTTTTTTGATTTAAATGAAATTGAGCTAGAATTTGGATCAAATTGGGGATGAATTTTGTTTAGATCAGGATTATGGATATTGAATTTTGATTTGGAATTGAAATTGGGCAAAATTGAGGGTCAATTGGGTCAAGATTGGGGTTAATTTGGGACATTTGGGCCTTTAAGGGCAAATTGGGGCTTTTGGTCAAATTGCATAAAATTGGCCCAATATGGTCAAATTGATGGTCAAAAATTGAAATTGGGAATATGTGAGATTATTTTGGAATTTTTGGAATTTTTGAAATTTCTAAGTCACGGGGGCATTTTCGTAATTTTGGCAATTTTATGGGGTATTTTGGAAATTTGGCAATTTTGGTGAATTTTGGTAAATTTAAGTAGTGGTGAGTGGTTTGAGATTATAGTTGGACAAATTTAGCTATTTTGGATAATTTTGAAATTTTTGGCAAAAATTAGGGTTATAGGGGTAATTTGTTAATTTGGTGATTTTGGGCCAAAATGGGCCAACAAGCCATGAAGCCATACTAAACCAATATGAGCCTTGTGAGGAATCATTTTGGATGCTCAATATGATGGTTCTAACCCTCTTAGCCAAAGCCTAGGTGTATAGGGTCTTCCATATGAGCCTCCCAAAAAGAGTCGGAGACCAAACTAGGGGGTCCTAGGGTTCAGGGCGTGTGAGAGAGTGTAGTGTGTGCAAGTTAGCCCTACCAAAACTAGATCACCCATGGTTAGTCCTAAGATCTGACCATCCTATGGGGGACTCCTCTTAAGCTCCTCCATACTCACCCCACCTACTAAGTGCTAGAGGTTAGGACCAACATATGAAACTTCAAGTTGAGGAAACGAAGGGTTTAGGTTTTCTATTGGTGAGGGTTCATTTTATAGTCCTCTATTAATAGTCAATCAGGAAAGTTCTATGGCTAGACCTTAGGCTACTAAAAGAGAAAAGCTAGACCTCAGCCAAAAATGAGGTCAACATACATTTAAAAGAGAATTGAGAGTGCTTGTAAGGAGAGAAAAGCTTAAAAAGAACTTCTAGGGATTTTCTTGGGAAGGATTGTGAGATAAGTTGTGTCTTTTATTTCTTTAGTTTTGTAAACTTGTTTTTATGTATGAGATCCATGTTTTATCGTATCCTTCTCATGAATTCTGAGTAGTCTTCTTTATCCTTCTCCCTGCTTTAAGTAATTATTTTGTGAAGAATTGAATTTGTTTTATATGATTTTTAATGTCAACAATTTGTGATGATTTAAACTCCGATCTCCATTTACCTTTCGATCTGGCCAATTAAAATGTTAAAATGTGTTGAGAAATATATGTTCCGAAAGGGCTATGATTTCTACAACATGTGTAAAATAACATTCTCTTTCATGAGAGAGTATTCCATCCATGGAGTTGGGTGCAAATAAATAGGGAAATAAACTTTATTGGAGGAAGATTTATAGATTTTAAGGTGACAGATTAAAATCCCCAATTTGTTCTATTTGATTGTAAACTGATGTGAGATTGTTAGCCCTCAGGTGAAGGAGTAGTGAGAGCTCTAAAGTGGCAGTTGATATCCTCCCAACGTTACCACGAAATTGGGGACTAAACTCTGGATTAGTCGATGTTATTTATGCACTCGGAAGAGGGTAAAGAATATGATTACTCATATTTGACACATAAGAGTTTTTATATATATTTTCAAATGATTTTAATTTCTTCATAGTTTATATTCTTATTGTAAAGAGGAAGGATGTTTTCTTAAATTTGAACTTTTCGTCACACAAAAATTTTTAGTTTTCGTAAGTTTACTTTTGAAAAATTAGTATTTGGTTTAGTTAACTTTGACTCTCAACTACATTTTAATTAACATTCACTTGTTACTTAATATTCAAAATTTTCACATTACTTTTTGTAGTTCTAAAAATTATACTTTACATTATAGTCTTAAGAATTTACTTATAGGCATTTCCAACTTCCCTATGGGATCGATATTTAGAACTCCATTAGAGCTCTTTATTACTTGAGAGATACGTATACTTTTGTTATTTTTAAAGGGGATTTGACGAGTCAAAGATTTTTAAAATATA
Source organism: Phalaenopsis hybrid cultivar (assembly GCA_002079205.1). Taxonomy (NCBI): domain Eukaryota; kingdom Viridiplantae; phylum Streptophyta; class Magnoliopsida; order Asparagales; family Orchidaceae; genus Phalaenopsis; species Phalaenopsis hybrid cultivar. The sequence goes on along the minus strand of JXCR01141858.1, from coordinate 2,481 downwards.
AAACTATTTTAATTAAAGTTATTTTGTTGGGATTAATTTGCATATTTTTTATTGTATCTGCAGTGTGTATTTTGTAATATTAAAAAAGATTTTGTATCTGTAGTGAGATTAATTTTGTAATATCTGCAGTGCATATTTAGAACTCCACTTGAGTTGGATGTGAGTCCCATCGCTTTCCTCCTCAATGTAGCAGATATTTTCTTCATCACCTCTTAGGTCGGATGTGAGTTCCAGTGCTTTTCTTCCAAACGTGATTGATATATTTTCCCGCTACCACGTGAGATTGGATGTGAGTCCCAGCGCTTTGCTCCTCAATGTAGCAAATATTTTATTCATCACCTCTTAGGTTGGATGTGAGTCCCAGCGCTTTCCTTCCTGACGTGATCGATATATTTGCCCACTACCTCTTGAGTTGGATGTGAGTCCCGGCTCTTTCCTCCTCAACGTGGCAGTTATATTTTCCGTCGCCTCCTCGGTTGGATGTTAGTCTCAGTGCTTTCCTTCTTAACATGACATATATATTCTCCCTATCACATGTCAGTTCGAATATAACTCTCCAATGGTAACTCGAACTGGTATAGTCCTTTCTTTATGACGTAATATCCTTAATGGTTCCCATCCTCTACACTGTTGTTACCCTTTTGAGTCGGATGTGAGTCTCTATGCTTTCCATCTCGATTTGATCCTCCCACACAATCCTATTCGTTGAAATTATCAATGTTAAAATCAAAATTAAACACTGAATTTGTAATCAAGTCCTCGCCTCAATCGCCAGTTTTCCCGACGGCCATTTGCGGAGTCTCTTTGAGTTTCCCCAGCAAAAAAATTACACACCCAATCCTACACATATTTCTAGGTCTGTTGACTTAAGAATTTATATTGGTTTAGTTGATCTTGTCAGTCAATGCCAATACGCGTGGTGTGCTTGCCCAGCACACCACACCTATTGGGGGTCCATTTGTTGACCTCACTTTTGGTTGAGGTTTAGGTTTTCCTCTTTAGTAGCCTAAAGTCTAGCCATAGAACTTTCCTGATAACTATTCTTAGAAAACTAGAAAAGGAACCCTCACCATTAAAAATTCTACACTCCTCTTTACTCAACTTGAAGTTCCACATATTGGTCCTAACCTCTAGCACTTAGTAGGTGGGGTCATTATGGGGGAACTCAAGATGAGTCACCCTTAGGACTGCTGGACCTTAGGATTGACCCTAGGTGTTGGTCTAGGGCTTAAGGTACATATTTGCACTCACAATCACTCATAACCTAAACATAAACTTTTAGGCTTTGGTCCCTTGATACTTTTGGGAGACTCATGTAGGTGGTCCCCTAAACCACTAGCCACAGGCATGGGTTTAGCTAAGACCACTACATAGAGGACCCAAAATGGAGTTTCCATTAGCCCATGGTTTGTTGATGGTGGTTGGCACTACAACTCTACCAAGACACCCAACTTAGCCTTTTGCCCCTAAACTTCCCCAAATTATCTAGATACTCTTGGGACCCCAAATTTGGCCAAAATTCCCAAATTTGCCCAAAATACACAGATTGGTTCAAAAATCATTTCAAACACATTGAAAACACCCAAACTACCCAAAATCACCAAAGTTGGCCAAATTACCAAAATACCCCTCAGCCCAAAATTCTAAAAAAATCCCAAAAATTCCCAAAACCTCTCAATTATTCCTAATTTCATTTTCCTCAACTACCACATGACCCAATTTGGCCAATTTGACCATCTTTGACCAAAACCCCTAAATTGCCTTTTAAAGACCCATTTTTCCCCAAATCTACCTCAAATGCCCATCAATTTGATCAGAATCTCCCAAATTTCAATCTCAAACTCAAATTCACCCTCAATGTGACCAAAATAAATCAAACCTAAGCTCAATTGGTCCATGATTTGAGCCCAATTTTGATTTAGATCAAAACCCCAATTTTGGGCACATGACCTAATCTCACCAAATTGAAGGCCTTAACCACAAAATTTCCACTCTATTTCTTCATGAAAAATCTTCATAACATCTCCGTTGATCATGTGGACCATTTAATTTGGACTTAGCCCAATGCTAGCTCAACCTAGACTCATGTGTAGCCCAACATGCCCAAATTGACCAAATTTCAAAAATCCATCAAATTGACCTACCAATTGAATTAAAAAATCACTTCAACCCTTCATAAAAAATCTTCATAACAATCATCTACACAATGTTGATCATATAATTAGGCCAATTGACATGGCTAGCTTAGCCAAAACCCAAGCTTTGATCACTTGAACCCACATTGAAACCATGCACTAAAGATGGTCAAACTACCCCAAAGTCACAAAATTAATGACTCCACAACCATTAGTTGGACCGCAGTGGCCAACCTAAACCTCGTAAAACCAGCTAAACAAAGACATTGACCAAAAGTCCCCTGAATTAAGGGATTTCATTCCATATTTGCTTAAGCTTAGGATATTTTTGCCAAAACAAAGCCTA
>JXCR01141856.1:119852-131192 GCA_002079205.1 Phalaenopsis hybrid cultivar | reverse complement strand
ATACCATAAAAAAAGACAGCGGGTGGGAGAAAACCGGCCTCCGCTTTTATTTTCCCTCCCCCACTTCCGGTTTTTTCTCTCTCCAGGGAGCCAATGGCAAGACGAGACTGGACATTAGGTGGGGCCCGCATCAGTACGAGGGTTCCGCCTCCGCCAGGTACGCGTCCGTACAATGGGCCAGTGTGATTTCGACACGTTTTATGCGGACTGATCATCGCGATCGACGCTGGGGTGATGGGTCGCTTCGGGTCACGTGGCCCGCTACCTCCTCCTCCTAATATCAGTTATGATATTTATGTATGGAAATACTAAATCAAATATTATATCTAGATTTCAATAAAATCACATCATCTGGAGGACATGCAGTCACTCGTGTTATTTCACATTATTTAATTAATATTGTGGTATATTCATGTATTATTATATTTTAAGAATTGTCTCGGTGTTATAATAACACAATAAGTATCAATACCACCACAATAACATCTGAATAACACGAAATAACATATGAGGAATGTTCCTCTGTGTTACTGAGACGGATCATAAGAAAAAAAGTTTTATAATTTTTAAATTAATTGATATTTTAATTTTATTAAAGGAAATGTGAGCTAGATTGTTTTGATTTAAATTTTATATAGATAGACTTTAACAGTACATTTTGAGATTGAAATTTTTCAAAGTTAAATAAAGGATCCCCTATAAGCCGATCTCAACAAACTTAAAATAGAATTAGAGCCTAAAAACAGCGTACCAAACACCGCCTTAATGTTGATATCATTAAAGCACCCATATGGGAAAAAAATAGCATATGATAAAAGAGATCACTATAGGACATCCAATGAAATATTTTAGATTCACGTTTTGTTTAAGAAGGTCACTACTAAAATTTATAATTAAAAACTCACTCTTTTCATGAAAAGAGGAATCCAAATTGCTTAGCACCAAGGCCTTAAAGACACTTGAGCTCCACCAACGTCAAACAATCATTGCTTGGTTGACGCTACCATTATCAGATTGATGGGCCACCATTGCTTGGCTACTGTCATCATAACCAAACTACCTTACTTCATGGTTGTCATTGTTGCTTATTCGCAACCACATTTATAAAACCACTGTAACTCGGTCGTTGTCATCGTCAAATCACCAACACAACCACTGTCACATTGAACCACGATCACGAAGACATCGCGGTCCACATCAATCTTTATTTCTCGATTGTCACTATTATTTGTCTTCATCGAATTTCTATTGCTAGATTATCACTACCACACTGGACATCCATTACTCAACCAACATCGTTGTCATTAGACCATTGTCACGGTTTCCATCGTCAACGTCGAATCACTGACACTCCGTAGCCATTATATGACCATCTTCTCTCGATAGCCACCAAACCACCAATGTTTGATGTTACATCTATCATTAAACCACCAACCCAGTCTTTGTCATGATCACCTTCATGAAGTCATCATCACTAGGTGGAACCACTAACACTTAGTTGTCTCGTGATTTAACTGTCATTTCCAATTACTACTACCACCAGTAAGCTACAATCAATTGATCGTCATCAAACGTCACCAAACTATCATGGTTAAACATTCATCGCCTAACTACCATCTCCATAGCCAAACATTCATCACTCACTCACTATTAATCATAGTCTGGTCTCCACGGTCATTATCAATCCTCCGTCACCCTATCGTTGTCATTTTCATTGGACCACTACAATATCAAGCCATCGTTGCGAGGTTACAATAGTAATCGGTGGTGCTATCATCAAATCTTCATCATCTGACCTCTATCGTTGATCCTCCACCGTTATAGTTGGGTCATTGTCACCTCTTCAACATTATTTGTTGTTTTTCTATCAAATGTCAAATCAACAACCCCTCGCCCTTGTAACATTACCTTCCCCCGCCTAAAATAGAGACAAAGTTCTTATAACTTACATCCATATAATGGAATTATTTCAACCAGGCTAGTTCTATGGTGTGTTTTCTTCAGCTAATAAAATCCTATGCAGCTATGTGGACGTAGACAATTTGCCGAACCATGTAAATCTTGTGTCGTCCTTTTTTGGTGTGTTTTTCTCTATCTATTTTTTTGCTTTATTACCGTAGTTTTTCATAATNCATCTTCCACTACTGGGAAAACGACCGGAGAAGATGGAAGAGGCTGATTGGAATTTGTTGGATCGACAGGTTATGAGGGTTATTCGATTAACGTTATCAAGGTTCGTTGCTCACAATGTCATAAAGGAGAGGACGAAGACAGATCTTATGGCGGCTTTATCATGTATGTATGAAAAGCCATCGACGAATAATAAGGTGCACTTGATGAAAAAGTTATTCAACTTGAAGATGACGGAAGGTGTGTCGGTTGTTAAACATTTGAATGATTTCAACACTATTACAAATCAATTATCGTTCGTTGATATTGATTTTAACGATGAGATACGTACGTTGATATTGTTGGCTTCATTACCAAATAGCTGGGAAGCCATGAGGATGGCAGTTAGCAACTTTGTAGGTAAAACCAAACTGAAATATGATGATATTCGTGACTTGATTCTTGTTGAAGAGGTGCACAGGAAAGATTCTGGCGAGATTTCAGGTTTGAGTTCAGCACGGAATGTTGATTCCAGAGGGAGATCACAAGACAGGAACTCTAACAGAGGAAGGTCGAAATCAAAGCATAGAAGCAAGAGCAAGTCAAAGCTTGGTCAACAAGAAAACTGCTGGAATTGTGGCAAAACTAGCCACATAAAGAAGAATTGTAAAATCCTAAGAAGACGGAAACGTCAGTGCTAACGTTGTAACTGAAGAAGTGCAGGATGCGCTATTGCTTGCAGTTCATAACTCTGTTGACGACTTGATACTGGACTCGGGGCTTCTTTTCACACATCCTCTCACCGGGAGTTAATGAGAAACTATATTTCATGTGACTTTGGGAAAGTGTACCTGGCTGATGGAGCAGCTTTGAACGTGGTGGGAATGGGAGATGTTGAAATTGCACTCCCTAACAGAAACAAATGGATCCTGCAAAAGGTTAGACACATTCCTGAACTGAAAAAGAATCTCATATCTGTTGGGCAGCTTGATGAGGGAGGCCATTCAGTAGTTTTCTCTGATAACACCTGAAAGGTTACTAAAGGAGCACTGATACTGGCTCGGGGTAAGAAAATTGGTACGCTATATATGACAACTGGTCTAATTAATAATGTTGATAACAGTTGCAGAGAACACAGCAGACATGTGGCATTGTAAACTTGGACACATGAGTCAGAGAGGTATGAAAGAGCTTCAGTCCAGAGGCAAGCTACCAGAACTGAAGTCCGTTGATTTCGGCATGTGTGAAAGTTGCATCATGAGGAAGCAGAAGAAGGTCAGTTTCCTGAAAGGTGGCAGGGTGCCAAAGGCAGGAAAACTAGAACTGGTACAAACCGATGTGTGGGGACCTTCCCGAGTGGCATCTCTTGGAGGCTCTCGCCATTACGTCACATTCATAGATGACCACAGCAGAAAGGTATGGGTTTATTTTCTGAAATATAAATCTGATGTATTTTCTGTGTTCAAAACTTGGAAGGTCATGGTTGAAACGGAGACAGATTTAAAACTGAAATGTTTAAGATCTGACAATGGTGGTGAGTATATTGATGGTGGATTCAAGGAGTATTGTGCAGCTCAATGTATCAAAATGGAGAAAACCATTCTGGGGACACCACAACAAAATGGAGGTTCAGAACGCATGAACAAGACCATCAATGAGCGTGCTAAAAGCATGAGATTGCACGCAGAACTACCATCAACCTTCTGAGCAGATGCGGTCAGCACTGCAGTTTACCTGATCAACAGAGGGTCATCTGTCCCATTAGACTGCAAATTACCTGAGGAGTTCTGGAGCGGCAAAGAGGTCAAGTTTTCTCATCTTAAAACTTTTGGTTGTCTTTCTTATGTGCTAATCGATCCTGATGTACGTAGCAAGATTGATGCTAAGTCAAAAAAATATTATTTCATTGGTTATGGAGACGAAACATTTGGTTATCGTTTCTGGGATGATCATGATAGGAAGATTATTAGAAGTAGAAATGTGATTTTCAATGAGAAGATGATGTACAAGGATAAGGCCAATACAAATTCTGGAGTAGCTCCTCAAAGTCAGAGTTCGTGGAATTCAATGACCTACCAGAGGACACAGAGCAGGACGGACATGAGAATGAGGAGGAGAATGGGTCCGGGGCACCCATTCCTATTATTCCACAGGCAGGTCCAGAGTCAATTACTACTCCAGCCGCCGTTTGTAGGTCAGTCAGGAGCAGGCGTTCACCACAGCGTTACTCACCAACTTTAAACTACATCTTGCTGACAGACAGTAGGGAATCATAGAGCTATGAAGAAACCTTAACAGATGAAAATTCTAGCAAGTGGGAGCTGGCCATGAAGGAGGAGATGGATTCCCTATTAGGAAACCAGACATGGGAGCTGACAGAACTTCCCCCAGGGAAGAAGGCATTGCACAACAAGTGGGTGTACCGGGTAAAGACCGAGCATGATGGCAGTAAAAGGTACAAGGCCAGACTTGTTGCAAAAGGCTTTCAACAAAAGCAAGACATTGTTTACTCTGAGATATTTTCTCCTGTGGTAAAACTCACAACCATCAGGATGGTTCTGATTATGGTTGCTATTGAAGATCTATTTCTGGAGCAATTAGATGTGAAGACAGTTTTTCTTCATGGAGACCTTGAAGAAGACATCTATATGCACCAGCCTGAAGGGTTTGTGGTACAAGGAAAGGAAGATTCAATTTGTAGACTGAAGAAGAGCTTGTATGGTCTGAAGCAAGCTCCCATACAATGGTACAAGAAGTTTGATAATTTCATACAAAATGCTGGATACAACAGATGTCAGGCAGATCACTGTTGCTATGTCAGGTACTTTGACCATTCCTATACCATCCTGTTGTTGTATGTGGATGATATGCTTATTGCAGGCGCCAACATTTATGAGATCAATAATCTAAAGAAGCAGATGTCAGAGCACTTTGCAATGAAGGACTTGGGAGCGGCAAAACAAATCCTTGGCATGAAAATTGTTAGAGATCGAGTCAAAGGCACTTTGAGACTTTCACAAGCTGAATATGTGAAAAAGGTGCTTAGCAGGTTCAATATGAACAAGGCCAAGCCAGTTGGCACACCTTTAGGCAGTCACTTCAGACTCAGCAAAAATCAATCACCCAAGTCAGAGGAGGAACAAGATTACATGAGTAAGGTTCCTTACGCTTCAGCTATTGGTTCACTTATGTATGTTATGGTCTATACCAGACCGGATATTGCTCATGCAGTGGGAGTTGTGAGCAGATACATAAGTAATCCAGGGAAGGAACATTGGGAAGCTGTGAAGTGGATTTTGAGATATCTAAAAGGCTCTTCAGAAACCTGTTTGTGTTTCTCAGGAAAGAGCCTAGAGATACAGGGTTATGTTGATGCAGATTTAGCTGGAGACATTGACAGTAGGAAGAGTACTACAGGTTATGTTTATACTCTTGGCGGTACTGCAGTGTCATGGGGCTCTAATCTACAGAAGACAGTTTCTTTGTCCACTACAGAGGCTGAGTATGTTGCAGTGTCAGAGGCTGCTAAGGAGATGATATGGCTGCAGAGTTTCTTGGCGGAATTGGGTAAAGAGGTTCAGAAAGGCACTCTCTACAGTGATAGCCAGAGCGCCATTTTCCTAGCTATAAATCCAGCATTTCAATCCAGGACCAAGCACATTCAGATCAGGTATCACTTTATTTGACCATTGTTAGATGACGGACAATTGCTACTTGAGAAAATTTGTGGAAGCAAGAATCCTGCTAATATGTTGACCAAGGGCGTCTAACTTGAGAAACTGAAGTTGTGTTCGACTTCAGTTGGACTTCTAGCTTGAAGACAGAAGTCTTGAGTTGCAGAGGTGGAGGATATCACTTTAAAGAAAGGGGCGACGCCGCCAGTTAATGATGGGAGATACATTCAGTGTCTCAGTCTCCAAGTGGAAGAATTGTTGAGAATAATGGAGATTTGGTCCACTGAAATATTTAGAAAGTAATTAATATTTACTTAATTATTTTGCTTCCCCAATATTCTCCCGCCAAAGATCTCTCCCTCACACGATTTGCTCATTGGGAATTACCTTTTTAAGCTTCTTTGTACCTCTTATAAATAGCAAGGCAAAAGGCCTGTAAAAGACACCTCTCCAAAACCAAATTCTCTCGGCTGTAGCTTGGGGAAAAACAAAAAGGCTGCTGTTGCTTTTGGGTTTGCTAAGAAGGAAGGAATTCCTTTGCTCTTTGTTTTCCTTTTTACGTGGCTTGAGAGAAAAGAGGAGAGAGGAGAAGAGAGGAGAGAGAGAGAAAGAGAGGAGAAAAATTAAATTTTTGTAAACTTCGAAGCGCTCCACGGTGTGTTTTCTTCTGCTAATAAAATCCTCTGCAACTCCGTGGACGTAGGCAATTTGCCGAACTACGTAAATCTTGTGTCGTCCTTTTCTGGTGTGTTTTTTTCTATCTATTTTTTCGCTTTATTACCGTTGTTTTTCATAACTGACACATTTGGTTAGCTAAAACATCTAGAAATTAAATAAATGTAAATTTCGAGCTAATAGTTTTGTGTTTAATGCCTCCAGTTAATTTTTTCTCCTAAACTAAAGTCAATTATGAAACAGATCCTACACTTATAGAAGTTATAATCACATTCTCTTTAAGAAAATATGACTTATTATTAATGTTAAGCAACATTTTAAAAAATATTGTAACATTATTCTTACACGCTCAGTATTTGCCTGATCGTAATTATTAAAGAACTCTAACTAGTATTAACTAGTATTTGCTTGACTGGAATATTTAGCTCATTTTTCTTAAGAAAATATGACTAAATTATTATATTTAAACATATTTACTTTCAAAATTAATAATAATTGTTTTTTCAATAAATATATATATATATATTGATTCCCAATTATTGGTAATAACAAAATGAATGGGGTCAGGACGCAGCACAGCTGCTTTCATTGGCTTCGCGATTCCCTACGCTTCTTCTCGGCATTTGGTTGTGCGGTCTGACGTCGCGCGGTTCGCTTTCCGAGCATTTTTTCTTTGCCATTTTGGTACCGTTCTTATGTTCGGGGTTCTGTTTTTTTTTTTATATATATATAAATAAATTAATATTTCTTTTTTAGAGATAAGAAGCAGGTCGCGTGCTGCAACTTTCGCATCTCTATTGAGATGGGGCCCACCGCGGGGCTCATGTTATTCACGTTCATCGGTTTGNATATATATATATTGATGTGTGACAGAAAATTCTCGGCGGTAGAGTAACAGATTATCGTCTTAGCGTTGTACGAGAATTCTACACACACTCGATGAAAAAGAAAAAAACAGTGACTACTCCCAAAGTTCTTACGTGGAAAGCCCGTAAAGAGAAAAATCACGGGGTCTAGCCCAGTTGTGAAAATCTACTATTGATTGATAATTACAGAAATCTCTTATCTCACAGACGGAAAATGGTAACTATATTTTTTCAGATTACGACGTTGACTGACAGCGTCCGGTTGGTGGTGATTGATGACAGTTGGCGGAGGTCGACGACGATCGGTGATGGTTTTCGATGGTCAGCGAGGGTCGACTGCGATCGGTGGTGGTCGACGACGGAGGTTAACGGAGTTCGGCGACTATCGGCGATGATGCTGAACTGCAGCTTCTTCTCAAGGTCTTAGGTTCTTTCTTCTGACTTTAGCCCTCCTTCATGAGAGGGATGGGACTCTATTTATAATGTTCTTGGTGCAATTGTGCAGGAATATGAATCATTTTGATCGGACGATCCGGAGGGCTTCCCTTGATCATACGATATTTACTAGACATTTGAGTGCCTTAATGATGTCAGAATTGAGTGATCTTGGGCTCGTTAGATTCTTCTTGTCGAGCTGCTCGATTCGAGTATAAACTTGTCATATTCGAAAACTCTTTGATCCTTCAAATTTGTCCGAAAATCATTTAAGTATGATTCAATGACTTGGTATGGGCTTGATTTGACTTGAATTTGGCTATTTTTCATATCATTATGTTCGTCTCATCAAGCCGGTCAGTTTGACTATAAGTTTGTTGAATTCAGAGTTCTGGATAACTTTTTTATCAAGATTTGAATGTTTCATGCTTAAAATATCATCTCGAGATTCGTGTCAGATGGTGAAAATTTGTTTGTGTTGTATTATATATATATTTGCGATCAAACTAATTATTATATTGCATGTTGCTATCTCAATTTATTTTTGAAATTATGCTTCTCCCACTTTGCATTAAATAGTTTATTACATATTAAGCATAATCTATTGATTAAAATCTTCAATTTAAAATAAAAAAATAGAAGATATGAGTGATAACATGTTGCATCACAAGTTCGGAATATAATACATGTCCATGACATGAGATATGATGAAAAGATTTAAAATCCATCTTATGCTCATAAGAAAAAAATTCCATTAAGGAGCAATATATATAATAAAAACAGATGAAAAAAATTAATTTTTATTTCATAAATTCCATTAAGACCCTCCAAGTAATCTAATAGAATATATTATGAGAACAATGGCTTATGATATATGGATTATACATATTTATATATGATTCATGAGTCACATAACTCTAACTAATGAGTGAATGTGTGCTCATATATGTAGTCAATTTATTATTACACCCTAACATAAGATAAGGTAGGCATCAATCACATCTTTTTTTTTTGAAGATTTGTTGGTTTGACTAGCCATCATTAAAGGGGCATAATACTACCAACATACTATCATACTAAACATGCATAATCCATATATCATAAGCAAATAATTAACATGACTTATCATAAATATGTCAACACTATATGTATATTATAAATTACATAAATAAAATCTATAGAATTGAACGATGATAAAATACATAAAAAATAAACATTGCAATAGTATGAATTAATTAAAAATAAGGGAATTTGTGAAACAATAAATTAAAGTAAAACTATCTAAGTAAATTGTTATCCTATTGGGAAAAAAAAATTATATGGTGTATGTTCATCAAATAATGAATATCAAAGGCATGACTATCAATCTTACAACATATCTAGAAACATAATACCAATACTATACAAATAGATATATTAATCCCTTAATAAATAATAATAGTTATTTATCTAAAAATGATAAATACAAAATTTTGAATCTTTTTGAGATTCAACCAATGGCATCAAATAATAACATTCAACTTGAATGTTACATATTATTATATAGATATTCACTTAATTATCAACTAAAAAAAATTAAAAGGTTTAAAACTAATTAGTTATCAAAATAGATGCAACAATTGTAGCCACCAAATAATCAATCTAAATTAATTATATTTATTGCAAAGATTTAATATGACTTATGAATTAAATCATGATTTCACCAGTTCTATTATCAAACACTTGAATAACACATTGAATTATCAAGAGAAATACATGTTAGTCAGCGTAAACTATTCCAAAGTGAGATCAAAGGTAAATAAGATTATCAAAGAACAAAACTATTAATATAATACTTAACTGCGTGGCCTAGCCTAAAGTTTGTTAAATAAAATGTAGTATCAACATTAACTAGCAAAATATATTAAAATTTTAAATTTGATAGGGAAAAAAATTTGTTACAAAAAAAGAGTTATTGATAAGTTTTCTAATGTTTTGATATGGCAAACAAAGTGAGTTCCTTGGGAGAGGAAGGTGCATGCTTTAAATGTGCTGCAACACCAAAAAGGGATTTTAAAATACGAGAAAGAGCAGAAGATGAGAAGAAAAGTAGGCGGATATCTCACGATCAAAAGGAAAGATACTCACACTACTAGGCATGTTGCTTAAGCATAATCATCGAAGTTGGTCAAGGAAAATGCTTAGTTAAATGTGGGTTGTGAGAGGGAAAAAAGTTTGCATGATTCTCTAGCACTCAACCCTCAATTGCATGTGAATGTGACATAAAGTGAGGACAAATATCACAATTCAACAATTGAAAAGTGAAGAGGGTGGCACTTAGCAAATTCGCTTGAAAACAAGCTCGGTTTGGGGATGTTCAGGTGAACTGGAGAGCAAAGTGTAGTGAGTCTTGAGTCGCGATATAGATGTAATCTAGCTCAAGAAAATTTGATTTTGTTATTACATATTAAGTATCTATCATGAAAATAAGTGCGAGTTTTTGTAATAAAAAATAGGTTTTATTTTTGTAAAATTAATAATAGTGATTTTTTTATATGCTTTAAATTTTTTGGTGTTATAAACATATAAAATAAATTTTAGACCCCTAGGAATGATGTGGCAGCATGTAAATGCCTCTAAAATTAATAGCTTATTTTAAAAAATCATGAGGGTTATTTGGGTGCAAAGTTAATGGGACGACAACAACAACAAAGTCTTTATAGTGGAAAAAATAGGCCGTGAACCAATTAAAAATGTACATAAGCGGGCCCCACTTTTAATTTTTTTCAAAAAAAAAAATTAACGGGATCAGAGTGGCACAATTATGCACACAACTCCATATAACTTTTTCTCCCCACTAAGTGGGTTCGATTACATGAATTTTTTTTCTCCATTATCTCGAGCGTCATATTTTCATTTAATTTTAATAGATTAAGATTATTTTTTATATAATATTCCTAACTCTTTTTAGGTCTACTTCTGTCTTTCTTAACATAAATCGAATCTAAAACATCTACTCTCCCAATTAAATCAACTGACAGTTTGCGTTTAATGTGACCGAGCCATCTAACACGACTCTCTCTAATCTTATTACCATTAAAATCCAAAATTAACGGGAGGTTTCATAAATTTAAATTTTCCAATTGTCTAGTTATAAATAATTAAAATAAGAACATAAATCTAAAATAGCTCAGAATTTAGGGTCCGTTTGGGTAGACTGTGTTTTTGCAGCTTGTGTGTTTTTAAAACTCTGAAAATAACATTTTCACACCGCATATGTCTAGATACGGTGATAATTTTCTAGCTGTGATATGATTTTTTCATTTAAAAAAAAAAATTTCGAAAAAGCATGCAAAATTGCTTGTTTTTTTTTTATCGCATCTACTTTTTTTCCCCAATTATTGCTAATACCAAAATTAGGATTTAATGGATGGGGTCAGCACCCCGCACAGCTGCTTTCATTGCCTTCGCGATTCCCTACGCTTCTTCTCCCCGTTTGGTTGTGCGGTCTGACGTCACGCGGTTCGCTTTCCGAGCTTTTTTTCTTTGCCATTTTGGTACCGTTCTTATGTTCGCGGTTCTGCTTTTTTTTTTTTTTTTTT
>JXCR01141856.1:48512-119777 GCA_002079205.1 Phalaenopsis hybrid cultivar | reverse complement strand
TATATATATATATATATATATATATATATATATATATATATATATATATATATATATATATATATTATAGCACTATATTGTTATGTTGTCTCACATCTAACATTTATATTTACACACATAGCTCAAATCTTCAATTTCATTAAAAAAAAATAATATTCTTATTTTATAAAAAGTGAAATACACATGTTTTATATATAAATTTAGAATAATATATATATGTAAATATGAAAAATTAGATGTGAGAAATGTAAAAAAATAAGAATTTTGTGTGATATGTTATCAACAAATATATGAATATGGAGATAATCATTTGAGCAAAAAAATATTAAAATTTTCATCAAGTCATCTAGAGCTCAGATTTTAACAAACTTATAATCAAAATGACCAAGTCGACGAGGCAGGCCCAATGGTATCAAAATCAGTTTAATTGGAGTCAAATCAAGTTCAGATTGAGTAATTAAACTGTTTTTTTAAGCTTTCCGAGCATATTTGGAAGGACAAATGAATGTCAAATATGGTGAGCTTATAGTCGAATCAAGAGTCTCGATAAAACAAATCAAATGAGCTCAAGATTGCTCAATTCAAACATTGTTAAGAAACTAAAATGTCTATCAAACACCGCCTGATTAAAAGAAAGCTCTATGGACTGTCTGATCAAAGTGATTTATATTTGTGCATTAATTGCACTCGAAACTCTATAAATAGTGACCCACCCCTCTTATAAAGGTGTATGAGAACTTGAGATTTGAGTAAGAGCTTGAAACTTCCAGAAGAAGCTGAAGTCCAACATTACTATTGTCATCGATCGTCGTTGACTNACACATGTTTTATATATAAATTTAGAATAATATATATATGTAAATATGAAAAATTAGATGTGAGAAATGTAAGAAAATAAGAATTTTGTGTGATATGTGTTATCAACAAATATGAATATAAAGATAATCATTTGAGCAAAAAAAAATTAAAATTTTCATCAAGTCATCTAGAGCTAAGATTTTAACAAACTTATAATCAACATGATCAAGTCGACGAGGCGGACCCAATGATATCAAAATAAGTCTAATTTGAGCCAAATCAAGTTCAGATTGAGTAATTAAACCATTTTTTAAGCTTTCCGAGCATATTTAGAATGACAAATGAATGTCAAATGAGGCGAGCTTATAGTTGAATTAAGAGTCTCGATAAAACAAATCCAATGAGCTCAATATTGCTCAATTTGAATATTGTTAAGAAACTAAAATGTCCATCAAACACCGTTTGATTAAAGAAAACTATCTGGACTATCCGATCAAAGTGATTTATATTTGTGCATTAATTGCACTCGAAACTCTATAAATAGTGATCCATCCCTCTCATGAGGGTGAATGAGAGCTTGAGATACGAGGAAGAATTTGAAAATTCGAGAAGAAGCTAAAGTCCAACGTCACCACTATCGTCGATCGTTGTTGACCACCGTCACCCGTCTTCCACCACCGACCTCTGTCAACCTCTGACATCCATCGTTTATCACTGTCGATCTATGTTGAGCGAACGCTGTCGATTATTGCCATTCTCCGTCGAACGCCTTCGATCACCGTCATTCTCCGTTGAACGCCTTGCATCACTGTCGATCACCACCGACCGAACAATGCTAATCGTTATCGGTCGTTGTTTATTCCTAACAACAAATTTATCAGCACGTCGACGTTGTAAATTGGGAAACCTAATTTCCACAACTAGAATGAAAATTCACATCAAAATCTAATTTATGAGTTCCAAAATAGAAATTCACTTCGAAATCTAATTTGTATTGTCAAAATGTGAATTTCAACAGTGAAGTTTAGATATTGATGAATATTCATCTTATAATTGACAATTTAGATTTTGAAGTGAATATCCATTATGGGTATAGAAACTAGTCTTCGCATTGGAGGATGCAGTGAAAACTCTTAAATCTTATGAAATATTTTCTTCTAAAAACATATTTCCAAGTTTTTAGTCAATGACGTAAAGGGTCGTGGCAAGGAACATGTTTAGTTCGATGATTAACTTTACAATTGAAAATAAAATACAAAACAAATATGCCCGTGATAGGGTTAGAGTAGCCACAATTGCAGATAATATTAGAAAGATACATCATGAAGTCTAAGTAAACCGTTAGAATTATTTTTCTTAATACCAAACAACAATCACCACTAAAAAATTGACTGTTTTTAATTTTGACTCAAATTTCTTTAGACCTGACAACAATTAAGCTCAATATCATAATGTTAACACTTACAGAGACTGTTAGGGCTGTCAAATATCAATAATCGACGAACATTTATCAATATTTTATCCTCAATCTTGTTTTTCATCATAGCTACACCAACTTATTCACGAGTATATTTCGTTGGCATTTTTTTTATGAGTGTGAAGCCAATGACTCTTGTGGGGTTTGTGATTGGCTTTTTACTTTGAGACAAAAAATAAAGCAAATATATTTGTGAGCGGGCTAGTGAAGCTACAGTGGCATACATGTTGGAGGGAGACACCTTAATTAATTATGAGTCAATATTTGAAATTTTAATGATCTTCGACAAAACTAACATACCAAAATGTTAAACAATCTGTCTTTGAACCGAGATGATGTAAGTTCTAAATAAATTTGATATGCAATTTACCAATAAATATGATCAATAAATTTGGCTCGTTCCTCGGCCTGTTTATTTCAACTCGAGTTTCATGTGCGAGTCAAACCTATAATCAATTTCAGAGCAATTATCATTTTTTGGAACTAAATATATTATGGATTTGACATGTGCGTTAGGAATTGATAATTATGGATTTTACAACCCATTCAAATTAAATCCTGCATTCAACCGATCAACCCCTTATTCTAAGGACCAACATTCTGTGCCATATAACATTACAGATCTCACCACAATCTCTAAAATTTTTCTTTAAGTCCAAGCAATATTTTCTATCACACGATAGGCCAGTTGCATTACTCCACTCCATCCAACCAACTTAAATCTATTAATTAATCACATTCATATCTATATCACCATCACTTCGAACAAGAGACCAGAAATGTTTAGAATGTTCGCATATTTTAAATGATTTGATCACCCGTAGTTACAAATCTACCACTAGAGCTATTATTGCTAAAATTACATTTAAAATATTCAGCTTTAGATCTTCTCAAACGAAGGATTTTAGACTTTAATATCGGCCTTCATAATTTAAGTTTTTCCTAAACTCTTTCTCTAGTCTTATCCACAAGAAAGAATCACCGGTGAAAAGCATACACAAATGTGCATCCTCCTGTAAATGTTTAGTAAGAACATCCACTAATAAAGTAAAACATTTGTGCTTAAAGCCGATCCCTAAGATAATTGGGGTTGTTAACGATCTGTATAAGAGAAAAGTAGGGCTTGGCTCAAAATCATCTCGAAAAAAATTTGATCTAAAATTTTGGCTTGTAGCTTGACTCTTTTATTTCGATTTGATCATGATCCGAGCCAAAATTCAAATAATTTTTTTAGCGATTAACAATCTTCGAGCTAAATTCACTAAATTCAGTTATATGTTGTTAATGATTTGATTTTCTAGCTAAGTTGGAGTCGACTAAAAATCAGGTCGAAAAAAATTTAATACAAAATTTTGGCTCGCTGCTTAGTTTATTTCGATAAGGTCTCAATCTGAACCAAAATTTGAGTCAATCCTCCAGCGATTAACGATCTTCGAGTTAAATTCACAGACCTAGATGCAATCCAACTGAAATATGAAAATATTTGACAAACCTCATAAACGCTGAACCATAAACACATTCTTCAAAGCAAATAAAAAAAAAAAAGTGAATATAACAAGTTACCTTCCTTGGTTGTTTTAGGTAGCAGAGGAGCGGGAGGAGGAGAAAAATGGGAGTTTTTTGTCACTATAAGCAGCGATCTTGTCGCTGCGTTCCCAACTAGCTCGTATTTTGACTGTATCGCGAGAGTTTCAGGGACAAAGGTGATGGTTTTGGATGAAGCTGAAAAGGAAATGTGAGGGTTTCAAGGAGAGGCATTGGCTTATGGTAAACCTATAAACGTCTTTCATTGCATCGGTTATTGACAATATTACCGAAGGTCGTTCTCGTCGCTTAATAATAAAATGCATCGGTTAAAACCCCACCATAGAGCGGTAAATATTTGCTTATAACTGACAAATTATTCATAATTAAAAACAGTAAAAAAAACAAAATACTGTTGATAAGCGACAATATATATTGTAATTATGCCGTCGCAAATAACTAAAATAAAAAAATAACAGTCTCAAAACCATCGGTAATTAGAATAATTTTTCCGGCATATAAAAAATCATCGGTTTTAGTGCTTATTCCTGCAATGTATGAATAATTATATAACTTATAAATTTTACATGATCACACATGCACTATGACACATGGAAGTTAAGTGTAGTTTAGTTTATTACATAATTTACATTTCGTTTTCGCATATTAAATATTGTATTATGTTTAATGTAACGTACTAAGCTCTTCGACCATTTCATTCAATTAGCACTTATTATGTATTTTAATGAAGGAAAATGAAATTTGAATGTATGGCAATATTGTAATTGTTAGTTATGCAATTTTTAATTACATCTCAATGTCTTGCTCGGCAATTTTTATTTTATGCGAGACGTAGTTGAAAAATTTGGATGTCTGGTGAACCGTATGTTTGGACAACTCGTAACAATTATTCTTAGCTATTGTTGAGAAATTTATTACGTCTGGTGAACCGCATGTTTGGACAACGATGATGATCCGACTACATCACTGTACGTTTCATCTGGTCGGATCATTGTTGGTGTCTGGAAATGCGGACGCCATATGTAACAATTTCTCCTTTTGATGTAGGACAGTTAGTGATGGGTTATGCTCATAATCAAAGGCAATGTGTTATGAAGAGCTCTAGAAATAATATTGGTTGGATATATGCATTTTAACTTAGTAGAATTATAAGAAAATGATTAAAAAATATTGAATTGATCAAATTAGGAATAATTTTATTTTTAAAAATGCAAAATAAATTTTGGATCTCATTTTCATATGTAGATCAATCAATTTTTTTGAAAAAAAAATGCTTACATATCTAACACCTATTCTTTCATATTTACATGCATAACCCCACAAATATTTGTCATTGCATAAGAAATCACACTAATACTAGCTTCTTAAAAGTGAATCGTACATTTTTCATGCGGAAGTCTTAATAATCAAGTGTTATAAATATAAATATCAAATTTTACGTGTTGGACATGTAAATATATAAAACTCATGTGGAATGAATATAAATTTCCTAAAAAAAAAAAAGGAGTAAATTACATTTTTATAGTCAAAATATTACTATTTATAAATTAAAATAATATTTCATGCGTATTTCAATTTCCTCACCAGGATTAAAATTTGTCGTAAAACCCCATTTTTTATTTTTTATTTTTTATCAAATTCTCGATGATTTAATCATTACACGTGTAAGAACATCCGATCGTTTGTTCAAAATACGAGCTCGATGNTGGCATCGTTGCTGGAATTTAAATATTCTAGTAGCGTCATCAAATTCTTGTAATTGTTGATTTACAAAAAAGACCGGTCATACAACCTTCGAGTATTTACATACATACCACTCGATTCTTTATATATTTGAAGGCATAAGAAGGAGCATTCATTTGTTGTTTATACAT
Source organism: Phalaenopsis hybrid cultivar (assembly GCA_002079205.1). Lineage (NCBI taxonomy): Eukaryota > Viridiplantae > Streptophyta > Magnoliopsida > Asparagales > Orchidaceae > Phalaenopsis > Phalaenopsis hybrid cultivar. The sequence continues at coordinate 114,083 of JXCR01141856.1, read as the reverse complement.
TCTCTAAAAAAAATGTGTTTGAGACTATCAAAATTTGAAACATTTTCGATACTTGACTCTTTTTATAAATTCTATTCGAGACATATTCTGGTAGCTTCTATTTGTTTTGGTGGCTCGGTTTTACTCCTCATGCTGCTATTCTTGCTCGAATACATGTTGGGATCTGTTCTAATGCTGAGGAAGTTGTTTTTCGGGTTCAGTTTTGGCTCTTTATAATTGCTGCCCTATTTGAAATATGTGCTGAATGAAAATTCCAGATTAATGCTTCAAATTTCTTTACTTTGAGATTGGTGGTTTCCCCTGATTCTTCTTGGCCCGTAAACATTGAATTGTGATCCTTTTTGGTGTTAGTTGGTGGTCTCCCCTTGTTGGCCTCAGTTTTAGCTTGGTGGCGACTTGACTTATGGTCATTTGTTGGGTTCGATTCTTGCCCTCTTGGTTGTCCTTATNTATATATATATATATAAACCTCTTTTGGAAGCCTAATGATATCATTCATCAAGCACTAAAGCGGGAAATTACGACGAATCTTAATATGTTGAGGTATTTACGTGCGTGCCACCCATATTTTCTGCATAGCTTGGGCGCCACGTAGATAAAAGATGCTTAATATATTATTACATTAGAATTAGGTGGTAGATATGTAAATCTTTCTAATATTTTTATTCTAGGATTTTAAATATAACAGTTTGCTCACGCAAATTTTAAATATAATAGATTAATAATTAAAAATCTTGAATATAATATTTTAACTACTTAAATTTTAACTCAAAATATTATGAGTGAGTTTATACATATAAATAATTAAAATAATATATTTAAAATTTAAATAATTTAAATACTATAATAAATATTTTGAATGTTTGTCACTTAAATACCTCCTCGAAGGTGGCTTTTTAGGGTGTTAAGGGTATCCCTGCTTAAGCAGTATTTGGTACGCTATTTATAGGCGGATTTATGTATGGATTTAACGTAAATCCGTCGAACACGAATTTGACATTGTTAAATCTCGTAGTAGGTTAAATTCAAAAATTTTTGTGGCATGAAGGTAATCCGAATTTATTAAGCATCGCTTTGGGTTCAGCTTTCTCGCTGTTTTGTTTTTCAGGCCATCATCATAGTTTTGTTTGGAGAACTATTTTTTTTATAGTTTTTTGAAATATCTGTAGTAAAAAAAAACTATTTTTTTTTTGTCAGAAAGCTCATATGTAATTTTTTGAAATTAAAATAAAAATAAGAGTTCCCACAATTATTTTGAACAGTAGCTTCTTCTGCACCAACTTCACAGCTGCTGCTGCATCAAACCGCTGCAGTTGCCCCAAACAAATCCTAAATACAAACTTGAGTATACGTTAAATGTCAAAAATAAATGCTAAACATTTTGTTATGAATTTAATAAGATTTAATCTAAATAATATCAAATAAAAATTTAAATTTAACATCAATGAATTTATTAAATTCGGATTTTCCAGATTTAGTAAATTCTACTTCACTTAATTCCGTGAGGCAGCCAAAACCCTAGTCTTACCACAGTGTAAAGGAAGAACGCAAAGAATAGAATTCAGCGGGGGAAAATGTCGGGTGGTATTGCGCGCGGCCGTCTCGCCGAGGAACGCAAGGCATGGCGCAAGAATCATCCTCACGTCAGTACTCTTCTCTAGTTTCTTACATTTTAAACTCCGTTCCTCTGCAGATGATACAGTTTTCGCTTCTCAATTTCCTCCTAGGGTTTCGTCGCGAAGCCGGAGACGCTGCCTGATGGTTCCGTCAATCTAATGGTCTGGCACTGCACGATCCCCGGAAAGCAAGGGGTAAGCTCGGTCTTTTCCTTATGTTCTCCTATCCCTTTTTGGATGCATGCTGCAGNTTTCGTCGCGAAGCCGGAGACGCTGCCTGATGGTTCCGTCAATCTAATGGTCTGGCACTGCACGATCCCCGGCAAGCAAGGGGTAAGCTCGGTCCTTTCCTTCTGTTCTCCTATCCCTTTTTGGATGCATGATGCAGGTTTAGGGAAACTTGTTTGCGTAGAATTTCTGTATATTTATGTTGGGCATCGTCTGCCGTGTCCTAGACTGTGCACGTTGTATGAAATTTCCGGTGAAAATTGTTTGCGGATGATTGCTGGTGGAAAGAATGAATGTTGTTGTTCGTAAAATAAGTGCGATGCCGTTTTGCTGAAGGAAATGGCTTTTCAGTGTTCAGAAGCGAGATATAAAATTTTATTTCCTTTTGAGGACTTTGATAACACAAATTTCTAACATAGGTAGAATGATCAGCATTTTTCCATAATCGTAAATGTTAGTCTGAATTTTGAATCTTTTATCTTACAGATTTCTTATTTATATGGTCAATGACTACGGAAATTGAGCATTGTGAAACTTCATTTGTTGTTACGTATCTGTCCATGCTTCTTTTGATAGTATTGTGGCCCTAGTTGTATTTGATAGGCTAATTTGCAAGTATCATGGAAATGGTTATGAATGGGAGAAATGTTCGCAGTTTTTAGTTTTTTTTTACCTCTTGTTTTCCAAATAAATCAAAATTGGAATATGCCAAATTTTTATAAGCAAATTTGTTTTAAAAATATCAGCAAATACGGTATAAGTTTATACTAAAAAAAGTGCATCTTGTCAGGTTTCTTATGTTATTTTGTGGACCTCAAAATTTTTATATGATTATACTATTGAAAAGATATTTTTATGGATAAATATATATTTATATCAATTAAATTCTTGGATGACTAAATGTTAAGCAGTTTGGTACAAAAATTTTCATTATGAATTTGATTCAAAATAAAATTGAACTTAAATTTTTTTAAATTTCCATCTTCTCGAGCTCTATTACTAGGAGACCTGAAGGGGGCTTATGATATTAAATTTTTTCTCTTCGTGCAATGGGAAGAAAGAAGATGGCTATTTGATTTTAAAGAAAAAAATGAGAGGGAAGTGGACTACAAAGTGATAAAATAGAGAATTAAAGAGAGAGGGAGATGTNTGATATTAAATTTTTTCTCTTCGTGCAATGGGAAGAAAGAAGATGGCTATTTGATTTTAAAGAAAAAAATGATAGGGAAGTGGGCTACAAAGAGATAAAATAGAGAATTAAAGAGAGAGGGAGATGAAGGGAAAGAGGGATAAAAGAGGAGGGAGATAGTGAAGAAGAGAGGAAGATTGCTTGAGTCTTTAACTTTTGGTTTTGGCGAATTGTTTGAATGTGTTGCAACTGAGGCGGTGTTGGTGCTTGTGCAGTGGTGGCACAAACAAATACAATAGTACCATAGGAAATTTTGTTGTGATAAAATATACTGCTAGTGTGNTTTTGGCGAATTGTTTGAATGTGCTGCAACTGAGGCGGTGTTGGTGCTTGTGCAGTGGTGGCACAAACAAATGCAATAGTACCATAGGAAATTTTTTTGTGATAAAATATACTGCTAGTGTGAGTTGGGAATAATATGCAAGGTTCTTTGGTATCTTCTCCTTTAGGTCTCTTACTTTGGTTATTTGGTCATTTGGTATTCTTTTAAAACTTAATGGATGTTGTGAAAAAGTGTGATAAATTTTCTCTAAAATGGTAAANGCGAAACAACTTCTTATAGAGTTGTTTTCGACTATAGCTCTGGTGGAAGGGCATCATTGACAGCTTTTTCTACATCAAGCCTTTCTCCACAATCTTTTGTGCAATGAACTTTGCTTCGGAGCTTTTTCTGTACAAGCCCTCCTCCGAAGCTTTTTCCTTTTTTTTTCCTTTTTTCTTTGCAAGCCATGCCTTGTAGTTTTTTCTCAGGTTATCTACTTTCCTGCAAACTCTCATGTAATATTACCTGTAAGAGTCTTCCGCCTACCTACAGACATTACAGGAACTGCAGTCAATGACAACAACAGTCAACCGGAAGTCAATTTTTCCTACTGGTTGTCTACTTTTCTGCAAATATCCCTGTAATATTACCAGTAGGAGCATTATGTCTACTTACAAATACTGTAGGAACTGCAGTCAAAGACAACCACAATCAACTAGAAGCCAACTTTTCCTGCAGGTTGTCTATTTCCCTGCAAACTCCCCTGCGAGATAATACTTGTAGGAAGCTTCCGCTTACCTACAAACACTGCAGGAACTGCAGTCAAATTCAACCGCAGTATGGGATGAAAACTTCAAGTTCTACTTCATAGGATCTTCCTCGCCAATTATTTGATGTTTTTAAGTCTAAGTTGAACATGATTTTAATCATGTTTCAACTTAAGGGGGAGTGTTATAAGTTATATTATAAAATAATTTATTTCTGTTAGAAATTATGAAGATTAGATTTATTTTCTAATATAATTTTATTTTCTTTCCTATATTAGATTCATTTTCTTGGATTAGATTTATTTTCTTTCCTATTTTAATCTTTCCCATTTTATGTTGTTTTCTTTATTTCTAAATAATTATTATGAATCGATTAATTGGAGATATTATGTGCTATATATATATTTTTTCTGTTATTACTTTTTTCTAGTCTTTCGTATTCTAGGATTAATGCAAATATTATTTATAACTCCTTTTCATATCAATAAAGATATTCCATATTATTCTGAATTTCAACATATCTCGATAGTTAATACGAAATATATGAACTTTCTTTTGATTCTTGTGTAATCTTATTATAATTAGAATATTTTGGTCCTCCATAATTTATTTTATTATTAGCTACTTTTTTATAATACATCTCATTTAATAATTTCAACATTCCTTTAACACTCATTTTTGTCTTAATGTGCACTAAATCAATTTTCGTGATACTCAAGCATATACTTTATTAATACTAATGAAAATTATATTAAGATCCATTCTTTACTCTATATTTTTTGATTAATTACCTTAACACGAGCATCACCTTTATTCTATTAATGTCTCCCATAATTTCATTCAAAGTATCATATTTTGAACTTCCACTTTATTCTTGAGTATTGTTATCAAATTGATTTTTTTTGGATCATTTGACATCCTTCTAGTTTTCAAGATTTGATTAAAAAGATTGCTAATGAAATTACTATGGTTTCTCCCACAACTCTTGATAGCTCTATATATATTTTAATTATAATTAAAATATTACCTTTATGCATCTTCTTAAACTTAAGTCCATTTTGTTTTCTTAGATCATTATTTATTACACTACATTACATTAGCTATTATACTTNGATGACTAAATGTTAAGCAGTTTGGTACAAAAATTTTCATTATGAATTTGATTCAAAATAAAATTGAACTTATTATTTTTTTTAAATTTCCATCTTCTCGAGCTCTATTACTAGGAGACCTAAAGGGGGCTTATGATATTAAATTTTTTCTCTTCGTGCAATGGGAAGAAAGAAGATGGCTATTTGATTTTAAAGAAAAAAATGAGAGGGAAGTGGACTACAAAGTGATAAAATAGAGAATTAAAGAGAGAGGGAGATGTAGGGAAAGAGGGATAAAAGAGGAGGGAGATAGTGAAGAAGAGAGGAAGATTGCTTGAGTCTTTAACTTTTGGTTTTGGCGAATTGTTTGAATGTGTTGCAACTGAGGCGGTGTTGGTGCTTGTGCAGTGGTGGCACAAACAAATACAATAGTACCATAGGAAATTTAGTTGTGATAAAATATACTACTGGTGTAAGTAGGGAATAATATGCAAGGTTCTTTGGTATCTTCTCCTTTAGGTCTCTTACTTTGGTTATTTGGTCATTGTCGGCGATAAAAAGTTTAGGGTGTTTGTGGTTTGGGGGAGAGTTGCCCGTAAGAAGCTGTCGGTCACCGGAATCGAAATTCCATCGTCCGCTTCGGAAGGACACTTTGATTTAAGTTTAAAATCAAATATAAAAATCAAACTGACCCCATATTTTTCATATTTTAAATGAAAGAGCGCTTTACATCAAACCTTGTATCTATCCCGAGGAATAAACACAAGACTTAAGGATGAGACTCGATCAAATAAACTAAGAAATACATGACGTCCGTTTGGTCTGCAGAACCGTTTTATTTGCCGACAAATTTCCCTATTTAATATGAAAAATTAAATATGATTTATTTTAAACTGGGTTTTTAAAAGTTTTCTATAAGGGCAAACCTCTATAGTTAATTACATTTTAAATGACCAAAGTCACTTAAAAATATTCTCGATAAAAATCAGGAAAAATTATCTTTAAGGACTTCAAAAGAATGAGACTTTTCAACGAAATCGGACAAAGAGATGTGTAAAAAGGAATGATTCAAACTTGGAACATTTATTATAGAATCCAAAGGAGGAAGAGCTAGGGGATGCCATAGATCCCGAGGAGATCCTCGGTGGCTTCTCAGTCTACCTTATGATTTAGCTTCAATTTCGAGTAGAAATATTCAAGTGTTTTATCATGCCAATTTTATTTATTTAGGACTTACATTCGTGTGAAACGATCACACAAATAGTCTGGAAGATGTGAGGATTTAGGTCGTAACGAACGACAACCTCAGAATCCTAAAACGAGATAGGGCTTAGATCGTATGACAGAGCTATACAAATGCCTAACGAAAAGGTTGAGGATTTATGCTGCGCTAGGCGAACAACCTTGAAATCCTATGAATTGTTGTTTTAATTTCTAGGAAATGAATAGTTTAACTGGGGAAGACATGTTTTGCTGTTGAAAAGGGTCGTGCTGCCCATCGCGCTAGTTCCAAGCTCTTTGTCGTGACGAGTTTGAGTTTTTTAGGGTGTCAGGTTATAATATCAAATCCAGCGGCCCTATGGTTGTAGTTCTTCAAATATTTTATGGATAACTTGTTGAAGTTGTAAAGTGTATATCATAACAGTAGGGTATGTAGCACCGAACAAGCAGTAGAATATGCAGTAAAGAAAACAATACAAAATGCGGTGTAAAGGAAAAGTAAAAAGAATACAGCAGGTAGGTGATTTGCAAGAAAGTAACATGCTGTAAACGTAAAACAAACCTGTATAACTGAGAGATCCGCTGTTCCTTGGGTGTAATTGATGCAACAGGTACAAACAACAAAACTTGAGGAAACAGGCTGAAATGCTTTATATGAACGAAAAAAAAGAAACATCGTCCAGAAGTATCGAGAAAGATCGTCAAAAGACTCACGACAAGAGAAATGCGAGGAAATCGACGAATCGACAAATCGATTAAAATCGTAGAAAATACGGGAAAATTCTGAAAAGAGACTACGAGTGATTTGTCCAAAAATTCAAAGAAAAACATATGAAAAATTCCGAAAAGAGGGAGACCGCAAGCACTCGGGTCGGGGCTAGGCTCAACTATATATTTGTAATCGAGGGTCGTCGAAGTCTACTCGGTCACCCGGATGTATAAAGCCCGCCACTCAACTAGAAGGGTGTTCTATAAAACGTAACTCAGGAGGGTACTCCTTAGCCTAAACAAGTGATCAACAGGGGGACAACTGATGTTTGAAATGTATTTAAAATTTATATTTTTAGCATGCACATAGATTTCAAACATGCAAAAAGTGGGTTGTATCAATTTTGTTTGTAGTGAAAAATATATTTTTATTTAAAAAAAGTGTATTTGTTCTTATCAAATTTATTTTTATCAATTTTGAAAAGTAGTCCACGAGTCGATCGCGCTGTCGGACATAAGGCTACCAACAACCTAAGAAAGTTCGGGTCAATTCCTGCTAGTCTTGTGTCGCTGAATGATATTGTCATCCTACAGCTCACCGGGTTTTTAAATCGGATCCTGATGGGTTCCTGAATCGGATTCCGATGTCGTAGGATGAAATATCATTCTGCTATATCTCCGGTGTGCCTTTGCTATCACAGCCCTAAGCCCCAAAACAAAACTGACCTACTTGCGACCTTGCTTGATGGTTTCACGTATAGCAAAATGCTATACTTGGACACTTATGTATCAGATATAAACATAAAAAACCAAACCAAGAAACAAGGAAAAAATGAAAAAAAATGAGGTGAGAGAGAGGAGAGATTGATCCACCTAAAATATCGAAAAGAACGAATGATGAATCAACTCTCAAAACTCGTGCGAAAAAACCTGAAAATGAAAGCCCAAAGATCCTTGAATTAATCCGAAAGGGTATTATTTTCTCACATTTTTATAAGTGGATCAACCCAAGTCAAAATGACTTCCTAACGCCGGTATCCAAACCCCAAAAATATCTCTTTTGAAATTAATTCGTCTCAGCCAAATGTTTTTCCAAAATGAGACTTAGAAATCTCTCAAACTTCATAAATCGAGCAAAAAGAAAGTGACACCGGGGAAACCACCACCAATATTTCCAAATCCATAAAAAAATCAGGATCTTCCAATTTTCAAATTAATCAATAGCCTCATATATCAAATAAGCATAAAATATTCCCATATGACCAAATAAATGCTCACGGCCGGGGTCAATACAAAGAGATGAACAGCAGGTAAGATTCTCGGCCAAGGCAACCAAAAAGGAAAGGGGGGAGCTATTAGGGCTCACGGTTAAGGGAAGCAAGGGACAATTGCTAAGGTCTATGACCAAAGACAACCCAAGGAACAACAAGTAAGGCTCACGGCTAAGGGCAGCTGCTAAGGTCCATGACCAAAGGCGACCAAAGGCAACCCAAGGAACAACAAGTAAGGCTCACGGCTAAGGGTAGCAAGGGACAGCTGCTAAAGCCCATGGCCAAAGGCAACCCAAGGAACAACAAGTAAGGCTCACGACCGAGGCAACCCAAGGCCAAAAGAGGCTCACGGCTAAGGCAACCCAAATCAATTATATGAAGATATTTGATATACATAGGAGAGTGAATGGATAAACCCTCACACAGCCTCCAAACCAACTCCAATTTCACCAAGTATGACATAAGGAAACTGTTCAACCCATTCTTCAATCACTTCACTTTATGGATAGGGCAAAGACATACGTTTAAACTTGACTCATCGATCAACACCCAAGCCACTTCGTGTAGGAAGAGCCAAACAAACCCAAAGGATTGCCAGCAAGCTCACGCGTAGGACTAAGAACAAACCAAACCAAACTCTCAAGCTACATCTCGGGTAAGAGCCAAAGCGAGTGAATCCGAGCTCTAAGGAAAGCTAAAATCGAGTCATTCAAAGCCAAAACAGGGTCAAATAAGCAAAACCGAGCCCTTCCACCAAACCAGCTCTCGGGTAAGGTCCAGAAAAGGCAAAACCAAACCAAGCCAAACTCTCGAGTGGGGCCAAGAACGAGTAAAACCACACCCTCCACCAACTTCAAATCATTTGGGGATAAACCCGCACATATATTCGACTTGGAGTAGCCAACAACATACAGATCCCATACCAAAATAAGTTTTACAAGTATGCAAAAAAAGAAACCAAGGACTGGATCAGGCAAAACCGAGCCCCAATAGAGACTGAAACCGAGTCATTCAAAGCCAAACCAGAGTCCAAGCACAGATTAAAACCCAAGCCTTAACAGAAATTAAAATTCCAGCCATCTTAAGGTAAAACCGAGCCAACCCAAGCCAAAGAGCAACCCACATATATATTGTTTTTGAAATATCAAGATATGAAGCCAATATACATCTTAAATAAGAACAACAGCATAGAGAACATATTTGGGCCACCAACCTAACTATTCTAAGCATGAAACAATTCCCAATGGATATTTGAGCAAAAAGATCCCCCACGAGGAGCTAAGCCAAGCCATCCAAACAAGTTACAGGGCTTTCCAAATTAAATAATTTTTTCTCATAACATGCATTTCGAGCAAGGAAAAACCACAGGGAGCCAAAATCGAGCTCAGTAAAGGCTAAAAACCGTGTCATCCGGTGGCTAAAACAAACCCACGCCAACATGTGTTTCATATGAGAGGAATAACGTGAAGTAGAGAAGCATGCATAAACCTCAAAGTTAACATTTCAAGGCCTCCAAAATAAGTTTCGAGGGACTTCCAAAATAAATCTTTTCATACTCCATATAGATTTCGAACAAATGAGGCAACCACAGGAGCTAAAACCGAGCCCCCTACATGCGTGAAAGACCAAATGAACCTTCCAATGTCTCATGCTAGATAAGAATAATTGAAAAGCTTCATAATACATATCCTAACATACTTGCAAGAAGAACTAACATTGCCTCAAAGCCATGTTTCAACCCTCCTAATTGCTACAATGACTAGAAATATGCCACATTCTCACTATTTTAAGCAAATAACCATGTCCAACCCCTAAAACATGCCTGTCATTCTATTTTCACATGCTCAAGTAATAAATATCTCAAGTATAGGCACAATAATAAACTAGCATACTGTACCATCCAACAGAGTCATTTTCAGTGGCTTGACATAGAGAAAACCGAAAGGAAGTAAGGCGCAGAGAAGGGGGGAAGGAAGGTACCTTCTTAAAGCAGAAAGAAAGTAACACAAGAACTTTAAAGGCACTTCCCAACTTCAATTCCTCTTCCAACAACAAGAGGAAATCAATTCAAGCACTAGAAAATCAAAGAAGTGAGTGAGAAAGAAAAATAACAGAGTTTCCTTAGAAAAAAAATTCATCATTACCCCAGAGCTTCAAAAACCAAGCTCTAATAAAGGAGGAGAAGAATGATTTAGAAGATTTGACAGAGGGATAGAGAAAGGCAGAGGATTAGATCCTCACAGAGGATACGATCCGCGGCAGAGAAGATCGAACTCAGAACGTAGAAGATAGAATACGAGGGATGGGCGTTTGCGAGACTTGTCTCGCGTACGAGAGGCGAACTTGGGAACGAAACCCCCCAACGACACGAAGGAGCGGGTCAGGCGACCGAACGAGCCATCCTAGGGCTAAGGCAGACCCAAGGGTTCGAGGNGTGAAACAACTAAACAACTGTTATTATAAAAGCAGAAACATTTAAATTAGGAGTATTTATTTTGAACTTTTGCGATAATTAAAGGCGTTCTTATAACAGATAATATATATTGATGCAAAAATAAATTTAAATGAGAAAGCCATAATTAAGGTTCAAGTCTGTTCAACCTAACATAAAATGAGATTTTTAGAAGTAGGACCATAATTTTCTTATTTGATTATTTGTTTTTTTTTTTGCTGTTCGTGTTTTATTTTTATTCTTAAATTGACTAGATCAAACCATTACCCAATTGGGCTCTAATAGTAATGATATGGATTATGTAATTTATATGACTTCCCAAATAACTCTAATCAAAGTACAAATATAATTGGACTGATTGAATCTATTGGTGTAAGACTTGGATCAATGATTTTTTACACCGGTCAAATTTCTTGTTTTGTCCTTATTTGTGCCTGTGCCTTAATAAAAGGATTCAAAAGATTGCAATGATTGACACATGATGTATTATTGGTTACCATATGATCGTACTATTGTTTTATGGTCCATCTATTTAACACTGTCATTGCCGGGTCCCAAGCCTTAGATGTGAAAATTAGAGGGTTGCGTTAGATAGTAGACAACCAGTGTAAAATTTGTCAGAAAATCATGACATAAATCATTTTAATCATTGTGTATATGTTAGGGCGTACCCTAGAAGCGACAAGCTGTATGGTCTCAATACGGTGAAAATTGTGCAAGGGCCGCTGCACCGGTGCCCTGGTGTTGTGTTAAATAAGCAATGATTCCCACATTACGAACGGATGTAGGTAAAGAAGTTGGTCCATGAAGTTAATATTATGATATGATCTTGTAATATAGGTACTCTCACTGGTAAATTACTGAAATTAGATGATATTATGATTCATAGAAAAATAAATATCTTATGTATTCAAGAAACTAAATGGGTGAGAGAAAATACTTAGGAGATTGATAGCTTAGGTTTTAAACCCTAAACCCTAATAATCTGTGACGCTGAAATTTTGCTTTTAGTGATCTTTATAGTAGATTTAGATACTAATGATGGTGAAAAATATATGCATAAACTAGTCTAACAAAGAGAGGAGAAAAGTAAAGTTTTAACTCAAGTAAAACGTATTAAAGATGAAAATAAAAAAAGTACTTTTCTTAGAAGAAGATATTCAACATAGGTGGATGAGTTATTTTGATAAACTATTTAATGCAGTTTTCAAAAATACGATCGCTAGTCATACATTTTAGTAACATTAATTATAATAAAATGTTCCATTTTTACCGTCATAGTAATAAAAAAGTTGAGGAGGCTTTAATGAAAAACAAGAGTGAAAAGTTTGTAGGATCTGATGATATTCTAATTGAAGTGTAGAAATATATAGGAGATTTGAGAGTTTCTTGGTTTATTAAACTCTTTAATATTATTTTAAAAACTAAAAAGATGCCAGAGGCGTAGAGGAAGAGTATTTTGGTTCATTTAGGAGTTACTTGGCTTACTAAACTCTTTAATATTAATTTAAAAACTAAAAAGATTCCCGAGGAGTGGAGGAAGAGTATTTTGGTTTCCATTTTTAAGATAAAGGGGATGCACAAGAGTGTGTAAATTATAGAGGAATTAAGTTGATGTGTCATACTTTAAAAGTATGGGAGAGGTTAATTGAGCATATGTTAAGACGTATTAAAAATATTTCTCATAATCAATTTGGATTTATACCAGGCATGTCTACTATGGAAGCTATACATTTATTGCGAGGTTTGATGGAGAATTTAAGAGATAATAAGGAGGATCTAAATATGATTTTTATTGATATAGAAAATGCTTACGATAAGGTTCCAAGAGATATCCTTTGGAGAGTTCCTGAGAAGAAAGGTGTTGATATGAATGATATGTATACTAGAGCCGTTACTTGTGTTCGAGCATAAGGAGGATTGACCAAATATTATCCTATTCCTGTTGGATTACATCAGGGATCGTCCTTAACCCCATATTTTTTTTCTTTAGTTATGGATGGTCTTACTGGACATTACAGGAGGATGTACCTTGGTGTATTCTTTTTGCTAAGTGAATAAGACTAGAGAGAAAACTAAGGAAAAACTTGAATTATGGAGGTCTACAATGGAGTCTAAAGGCCTTCGTTTGAGTAAAACTAAAACTGAATACATGAAATGTAATTTTAGTAGTATTAGCTCTAGTGACAAAATTGTAACTATGGGTGGTCAAATTATTAAGAGGTGTGAACGCTCTAGATATCTCAGTTCTACTGTTCGAAGTGACGGTGATATAGATGGGGATGTTATTAGTAGAGTTCAAGTTGGTTGGTTGAAGTGGAGGAATGCTTCGGGCTTGATGTGTGATAGAAAAGTACTGCTTAACTGAAATGAAAGTTTTATAAGATGGTGGTGAGACCTGCAATGTTTTATGGCGCTGAATGTTGGAGTAAGTGTAAAACTAAGTTAATTGTTGCCAAGATGAAAATAATTAGGTGAATGAGTGGCTTTACACTTGGAGACAAAATGCAAAATGAATATATCCGTGATAGGGTTGGTGTAGCTCTAGTGACAGACAAAATAAGAGAGAGTCGTCTTATATGATTTGACCACATTAAATGTCAATCATCTTATGATTCAATTAGGAGAGTAGATGTTTTCGATTGGACTTATGTTAAGAAAGGTAGAGGTAGACCTAGGAAGGGCTATTGGAGCGTTGCGGTGCATCGGAAAGAAAGAGCAGCATGCTTAGCTGAGAGGCACTTTACATGAAGGGCTATTGGAGTGTTGGTGCTCTCTTTTATTCTTGTTTTTCTCCTTTTCATTATTTTTTTTGAATATTTCTCTCTTTCGCTTTCACATGGAGCAGTGGTGGTGCTATAGTCCATATTGTGGCTCATGATGAAAAAATGAATGCAATGGCTTTCAAAGCTATGCGGGTTCTAGTTTGTAGTTTACATGGTAGTTAGTTGTTGGCGTAACATTGGCTGTATGAGAACAATGATATGACCTTTGACATTAATAAAGACCGAGAATAATTCATCATCGTAAGTGACCATGATTGAGATACAAGAGTCTACGATGTTTGGTGCTTACATTTTTGGTTCGCACTATTGTTTGAAGTGGTGCACAACTTACAACTGGAGAGTTTGCTATGCACAATGGTCAACTTTAGGGTGCATATGTGTAAACATAAAGCTAAGGCGGGTATCATTGCATGTGAGCGCTAGCTTGTCTTCGTAATCTAAATTATTTTGCTGTTTTACTGTGTGATCCCACCTCAGTAATTGTGAATTACTACTATTAGTTAGCTTTTTTGAGTATCCCATCATGCTACTTTTACAGGTGCTTCTCTGTGATAGCTTCAAGTGTCTACCATTCATCCTAGAGGGTGTTTTTTTATTCTACTTTTGCAGATGCTTTGCAGTTTTTTGTTTATTGTCAAGTTCAATAGGGTGTGGTGCTGCTTTGGGTAGGGATTTACTTTCTTTGAATTGGTTATATTTAATAAATTTCATTATGTCTTAATTCTAACATTATGAATACCTTAAAATGATTGGTGTCGGAGGATGTTTACTTAGGTCTGTCCTTGGGTCAATTTTGGATTGGTCAGATCTTAATGCGTATTCAATCACAGTTTCTTTTGAATTTGATTGAAATTTTGATTGGGTTATGTTAGATCTAGACTTTATCCATGACCTACGTTTAGTCAGATTTTGAGATTCATATTTGGTCGACCAAAATGGCTCAAAATTTTTTTATATTGGTCTATAAATATTGGGAGAGGCAATGTTTAACTAATAATTTGTCGTGTTTAGAGCTCTTAAATTGGACACATAAATGGGTTGATGAAGATGGTTAGGAAAAGGAAGGAGGTAGAGATATTATATTTAGACTTTTAGTTGAAGATATTAAAATTTGATTATCCATATATATATATATATATATATATATATATACATATATGTATGTATGTATGTGTATATAATTATATATATAATTATATAATTTGTATGGTGATTCTTAGATTGTTGTTGATCCTTGATCATACACGATGTGATGAGCATATCAGTTAAGGAGTTCATATAGTCAGATTGGCAATAGGGTCCAAACTTCGGGAATATGTGAATAATCAAATCAAAATTTGGTCCAGTTATTGAATCCATTGACTATCCTATTTGTTTTAATATGTGGCCAACACCTTATTTTATTTTGGCATTTTGTGCGCTATTTCCTGCTGAATATAACTTCTCTCCCAATGTTTTATGCATCTTCTTCAATCGAACAACATATTTTTTATACTATTTTCCTCTGGAACTACAACAAGCTATTTGTTTTCTCCTTTAGATTGTCTCAAAAAGCAATATATTTTTTAGCATGTGGCTTGAATTCAGCAACAACAATCAACATCATGTAAACACTAGGTATATAAACCAATAATAAGCAAAATAGCCTTGGAACAACAGCCAACAAAAGTTACAAAGCAACAAGCAACAAAGAATCAATACCAAGACAACATGCCAATTACAAACAGTCTCATGGCAGCAGTAAATCAAAATAAGATTTATTTTTGGGGAGAGATTCTAATTAATTTTTATTGCAAAAATCAAGCATATAATTAAGCAAATTGCAGCAAGCGCAAACTCCATAGAAAATCCTCTCTATTATAACAACCTACATGTTCAGGAATTATTTTAATTCATGTTTAAATCCAAATGAAAATTTTTCTAAACAAACTTAAAAAATTTATATTCACCCTTTCCAGCCATATTATGGAAAGGGTGAATATAATTTTTGGGAGAGATTCTAATTAATTTTTATTGCAAAAATCAAGCATATAATTAAGCAAATTGCAGCAAGTGCAAACTCCATAAAAAATCTTCTCTATTATAACAATCTACATATTCAGGAATTATTTTAATTCATGTTTAAATCCAAATGAAAATTTTTCTAAACAAACTTAAAAAAATTATATTCACCCTTTCCAGCCATATTATGGAATTATTTCCAACATCCTAATCTTTCAGTGCATTTATGTCTTGTTTATAATGTTTGATTCATCATCCAAATTTTCCTATGGACTTCTGACAACATCCTTTTTTATTTCAATGATGTGATTGGGAGATCACTCGTAACAGTTTTTAGGGAGAAATTAGACTGTTTAAACTTCGCCGAACATTATCTTTTTGACTCTTTCGAGGTCTGAGGGCACAAATTATGAGAGAAGCTTCTTATGCTTTGCTATAAGGTGGACGACCAAATTAATCCTCCCTTCATGATCTGATGTTTGGGATTGGTGTGCGTCCAACCCAAATTTTTTCAGCAAATTAGCAAAAATGAGATTATNTATAAGGTGGACGACCAAATTAATCCTCCCTTCATGATCTGATGTTTGGGATTGGTGTGCGTCCAACCCAATTTTTTCCAGCAAATTAGCAAAAATGAGATTATTTTGACTGTTGGTGTCGATGATGGCATTAATCACCTTTGGCTTGACCTTTCTTCAAGGTGAACAAAACCTCTCATATGTCCATATTGGACTATGGCCCCACCATTATATTTTTTGACATTTGTATCAGAGATATAAACGGTTTGCTTTGTCTAGTTGACTCAGCTTGATCTCCACCACAACAACAATTGATTTTTTTCCCCTAATTTTCTTTTATCCTTCAGATTGCCACCACAATTGCGTTTGACTACTGGTTTATAGAATTTTCTATGGCGGTGCTGTATCTTATAATCAAATTTGTTAAATTGTTGGAGTTGCAAGTAGACTGCTATATGAATTTTTTGAAAGAAAAAAACTTGTAATACTCACAACAGTTTCTGAAAAAAAATTTTCTCAGCATCTTTACGATTAANAAAAATTATATTCACCCTTTCCAGCCATATTATGGAATTATTTCCAACATCCTAATCTTTCAGTGCATTTATCTCTGGCTTATAATGTTTGATTCATCATCCAAATTTTCCTATGGACTTCTGACAACATCTTTTTTTATTTCAATGATGTGATTGGGAGATCACTCACAACAGTTTTTAGGGAGAAATTAGACTGTTTAAACTTCGCCGAACATTATCTTTTTGGCCCTTTCGAGGTCCGAGGGCACAAATTATGAGAGAAGCTTCTTATGCTTTGCTTTAAGGTGTAGGACCAAATTAATCCTCCCTTTATGATCTGTTGTTTGGGATTGGTCTGCGTCCAACCCAAAATTTTTCAGCAAATTAGCAAAAATGAGATTGTTTTGACAGTTGGTGTCGATGATGGCATTAATCACCTTTGGCTTGACCTTTCTTCAAGGTGAACAAAACCTCTCATATGTCCATATTGGACTATGGCCCCACCATTATATTTTTTGACATTTTTATCAGAGATATAAACGGTTTGCTTTGTCTAGTTAACTCAGCTTGATCTCCACCACAACAACAATTGATTTTTTCCCCCTAATTTTCTTTTATCCTTTAGAAAGTGTTAAGGGTGTGATTTATTTATTTATTTTTTTTTGGGGAAAATCTACATACATAATTCTTACATATTTACATATCTAGCACAAACTTTTATATTTATATTTCATGAACCTATTCATGAAAAGACGTATTTCATTTTTAAAAATGGTAGTGGTAGTGATAATTTTGATGTGCTATTAAAATGGTAGTGGTAGCACAAACTTTTAAATTTTTAGTATTGTATTTAAATATGAAGTTTAGGTTTTAGATATGTAAATACATAAGAATTGTTTTATGTGATATGTATGTAAATGCCCCCTTTCTTTGTTTAGCCACATATCTGATAATGGTCACATATTTGATTAATGATATTGGACTGGCAGATGGAAATACTATTTTTTGTATTTTTTTTCTTCTTTATTTTGGTGAAATAAGATTTCTTTTTAGATGGTTCTTAAGAATTTTTCTTTTGCCTTATGTTTTTGGCTCTATGGCAACTGTCATCATATTGGCCTGGTTGAGATTAGTTATTATAAACAAACGAGCTTCATTTGCAATTTGTGAATGAGGATGTACTTTATTGGTTTTTGTAAAACCCTAAGATTTACTCCAAGTCAAACTGTGCCTTTCTTTCCATCGTACTTGAACAAACTCCATTAGTTAGAGCTCTGTACATGGCACCTTTCTTATTCCCATTTCTTGTTAGGTGGGCATTCTATCAAGTTAGGTCATGATGGTTTAACTCTAGTTGGGCGAGGTATATCATGGCATGCACTATGCTTACTCAAGGTGAAGTAAGTCTCCAACTAGTTAATTTGTGCATTATGCTTCTTGGCATTAATTGTCCCATCATAAGTAGGAATCTTCCCAATGGTTTTTTACTTTGATTGGCCAAGTCTTTCATGAGCGGTAGTTATATATTTATCTTCATCCTCTTCAACCAGTTTTGCATTTGGCTTGGAAGGAGGGGCAATATGAATTGGCCAACTAGTCATAGCGATGATTGTTTACATCCTCATCCACGCCATCACGGTGGCTATTTTCTCCATTTGTCTAGCCACATAGCTGATTAGATTTGGTGCGTAATCATTATCAGCAATTAATTGATTCTGTCCTGCTCTTGTTTCTTAACTTTCAATGCGACTCTGAGTAAAATGTGGCTTTTCCTTATTTTTATACACCATTTTTTTTTACCATGGATTAAGTATCAAGTTAGTGGTAGTACATTAGCCACTGAAAAACAAAACAACAAATTGTTAAGCCTACGTCAAGCCGAGCAATGACAACAATAGTAGAACGGGGAAACAATGGCCATGTCATAGTACTAGGCAGTGTAGTTGTGGTTTGATATAATACATAGGAGTTGCGTTCTTCAGTTTTGTACTATTAGAGCTAAAGGTGACTGGAGGGATTTGGATGAAGGAGAATGAGGAAAAGGAAAAATTTTTCAAGATATTTCAATCAAATTTAACTACAAAATTCAAGTTTTTAAATAGAAAAATTAAAACAAATGAAATATATAACTATACCATAATAAAGTCCGAAAAAATGAAAAAACCTCAATTGATTTAGGAGCATCATTACCGCATGCACAGGATCGGGGCTATATTGCGATTGCAGGAGCCTTGGCTTTACTGAGATATTTTTTTCTGTTTTTTTTTTAAAATTTCCAGCAAGTTTCCTTCCCTTTATTTGTTCTTTTTTGGTTCTTACCTATTTCTCTAGTTTCTAATTAGGTATTTCATATTAGGAGACTTTTATATATGTGAATTGGGTTGTTTGGATTTTAAGTTTACTGATTTTATGAATTGAGGGACATTTCTCTGATTTTATGCTCTTTGGAGTGTTGTAGCCTCTTCGTATTAAAAGTGACATATTTGTAGCTTGCCCAAGAACAGGTGGTGGGACTTCTTCATCGCCTGCATCTCGCCGATTTGCCCAGGATCAGGAAACCAACATTTTCTCGCTTCCGGTTCACTGCCCAACCCCCTTTCACACTGATTTTCAGCTGACATATTTCTTCTCACTCTCGCCTTCTGTCCTACAACTTTTCTAATGCCTCTTGATGTTCTATGACCCTTCTAGGAACCCAAGAACGATATCATATTGTATTAGAGCTCGGTTAATCCTAAAATATTAGGGATTTGATCTTTCTACACTTAAACCAATAATTGACACAACTTAACCTAACACCCTCATAAAAAATTTTTTCCTCACATTATCAACCTAATTCTAACTTTAATCATAAACCATATCTTCCATTTTTGTCAAATCTTCCATTGAAAAAACGAGACATTGTGTTTTCAAAGAGAAGCCCGCCATGAGGTGTTCAAGAGCTCACTATGGATGACATGTAATCGAAAATCCTCCAACGACAACAAAATCTTGCCGTCTTTGAGAGAAAAAAATCTGGTGAGATCAACCATAATTACAACGATGACTCGCCAAATCGAGAGAAGAAAGTGAATCCCTTCCATTAAGTAGTTTCTAGTGATGAAAAATCATTACTTTGATTTGATGTAGTATATTAGATGAAAAGATTGGATTTTGGAGTGAATATTAACTTGTCATATTTTGACGGTCGCATGGATTCAGATGAATTCATTGAGTTGCTCAAGGTAGTGGAATAAGTTTTTGAAAATAAGGATATTCTATCTGATAGAAGATTAAAACTAAATGCCATCAAATTAAAATGAGGGCGTCTTTTTCATGAAAAAAATTTAAACATCTATGCTAACGGGAGGGAAAAAGCAAAATCACCATCCAATTCAAGATGAAAAGGGAAATGCAATACAAATAACTCTCAACATATTACATACATGATAGATTTTTTAGGCTTCACCCATTGTGACAACAATATCTCTTAGTAGAGGATTACACAGCTGAGTTCGAGGAGCTTATATTGAAGTGTGAGCTAGTGGAACTCGAGGAAAACACCATAGCATAATATTTAGGGGGATTGAGACCGTCTATTGGCAGTGTTGTATAGTTGTGATCATATTGAACATTATAGGATATGATGACCCTAGATATGAATGTAGAGAGATAATATCATAATATCATATATACACCGCCTTTAAAAAAAAATTAAAGCTCAGGATCAAACAACAAGAGTACATAGTGGAGCATCTCATTGTACTCTGTTAGAGGAAAAAATGGTTCAGAGGTGAGACAAAGTGGATCTAGCATTCCTAAATCTCTTGACAAGCAGTGTTTCAAGTGCCATGATTTTGAGCATATTGTGCCAGATTTCCCATACAAAAGGCTGATATCTTTCATTGAGCAGGGTGCATTGGAGTTGGTAGAGGGTGAAGACCCATAGGAGGAGAATTGAGAGCAGTATTAGCTACCTGCAGATGAGGGAGAGATGCTAGTAATCTGACCGGCCCTTCAGACTGAGCCCATGAAAAAGCAATAGTGGCTCTACCACAACATTTTATGTACCCATCATATCGTGCAAGGGAAGGTATGCAACTTCATTATAAATGGATATTGTTGTAAAAATGTGGCGTCTACACGGCTGGTTGACAAATTGAGCTTCACTACTTAGAAGAATTCTCAACCATATTCTTTGACCTTGTTGAAAAAGGGGGAGTAAGATCAATGCCGATAGGAGGTGCATCGTGGAGGTTTATATTGGAGACAAATTCTAGGAGCAAGTGTGGTGTTAACGTAATATCTATGGATGCATGTCACGTTCTATTAAGTCGTAGTCAGTCAACTTTTTGATTTGAAAATAATTTTTAAATTTAATTTTTTATAAAAAGTATATAATTTCTGTATTTTGAAAATAGTGGAGTTTTAATTTTTAGAAAATGAGATAGGATGAATCTCATCCGTCTAATAGTTTACATAATCGTGTCCGATACCGCAAATACTACATTTTTTCGAAAGATATGTGTATACCTCAACGATGGACACAATCATGCAAATAAAGAGATTTGTTACATCCGCTTGGACTGCGAACCTTTTATGTGTGGCCGACAAATTCTCCTATCTAAAACAGATATTAAATAGGATTTATTTTACGTGAGTTTCAAGTTTTTTATAGAGGCAAACCCCTATAATTAATTACATCTCAAATTATTCGACCCACATGCCTTTAGTCGAAATGCATGAGTATGTTGCAATTTCATTCACATGGGAGCAATATATACTGTCTTGACATTTTTGCTCGTTTATCTGTTTTTCTAATATGAGTGCTTCAGTGTGATACTTAAGCTTTATTATGCTCTTTTTTTTGCAATCTCATGGTGCTGAAATTGTCTGAAACACATGTCAAATTTTCATTCTTTCTGTTTGAATCTTGCCTTAAGATCTACTATGTAGCAATAAGCAAAGCCGAGGAAAAGATTTGGGAATAATGATTTAAGAAATTGAATAATTGCTGCTTATACAAATTTAGTTTGATTTTAAAAGTTTCGTTATACATTCTTCCATTCATTAGATTTAATCTCATAATTTCAGACTTATGGTGTGTGCTTCACTTTGGTCCCATCTAGAATCATGCGGCTCGTTTCTAGACGGTTGTGGTAGAAGCCTTATGTACTTGCTGATTCGTTTTCTTTGTTTGTCACATGCTATCCAAGAATTATAAATTGTTGATCTGGTAACTTATTGCAAGATGTATATTGCAGAAGCTTTCTTTGTATGCTCACTAATTTGGTTTTTTTGTCGCAAGCCACATATCACTTGGGAACTTTATAAGTTTTTCAATTTGGCCTTTCTTGGTGCAAGCTGCACATAGGAGATGCCTTTGTTGAAATAATTTTTGGGCATTTGAAATATATATTTTGTCTCTTTTGAGGCGAGAGGCGAGCTGATTCTAACTGCTATCCTTATAGCTTACTAAAATCATTTTCAGTTATTTGAAATATATATGTTGGATGTTCTGAAGTGATTTAAAACACCTGTTTTAAGGCGGTTTGGAGGCGGTTTTGTTGCAATTTTTGGAGCCTTTTAATGTTTCGTTTCAGGGAGGTTTTATCACTATTTTAGAGAGGGATTCAGGGGTTTTTAAATTGTCATTTTGGGACTGTTTAGAAGATATTTTCTTTGTTGTCTGGAGGCCAACGAGTGCTGTTTGGAGTTGTAAAAGTGTTGTAGGGTGCTTTAGAAGTATTGTTTGGAATTGTTAAGTGTTGTTTGGAGTTGGTAGGTGATGTTTGGAGTTGTTAAGTGCTGTTTGGAGTTGTACGAGTGTTGTTTGGAGTTATAAAAGTGTTGTAGGGTGCTGTAGTGTGCTTTAGAAGTGTTGTTTGTAGTTGTAAAAGTGTTGTTTGGAGTTGTAAGAGTGTTGTTGGGTGCTTTAAAAGTGCTGTTTGGAGTTGTTAAGTGCTGCTTAGAGATGTAAATGTTGAATTTGAGAACTTTTGGGTTGATCAAAACACTGTCTTGGAGTAGATGTAAACACTCTTTTTGGGGGCTGATTTAGTTATAATTTTGAAAGAATTTAAATGCTTTTAGGCCGATTCACTTGCTGTTTCGTTCTTTTGCTTTGTTAATTTTGGAAATGGGTCGATCTTCTCCTTTATTTTGTTTTATTTCTCTTGTTAAATTGTTAAGTTGAAATGAAAATTTCTGATTTTATTATTTGAAAAACACTTAAAGATATTCGAGGATTAGTTGGAAAATACTTAATTGAGGGTAAAACACCTTAAATCACTTCCAAGTTCCGGTTAAAGTGTAGGCTTTCTTGATTTTATGAGCACGCCCTAGGTGTGAGTTAATCTACTTAATTTTCGAATGAATGATGAAACTAGACATTTGACCTTAATTCACAAATTGATTAAAACACTAAACATGAGGATACACTAAGATGTGATTCACGACTTCCTTAATTAAATCAACAAGTGAAATTCCCGTCACGACTTAACCTATAGTGAAACCCAATACTCCGGAATTTAAGTTTGAAAATTACACTCAAATTCTCCTGGCAATTGGAGATATTTGTTAATGTCACATATAGATTACCAGACTAGTATAAGTTGGAGGTTGTGGTGGTGAGGGCGATGATAAAAGTGCTTTAGTGTGCTAAAAGTGGGATTTAGAATAGTGTCTCTTGCCTTGATTACCTTCGATGAAGGGAGAACAGGACCGATGATACTATTCACTAACTCTTAGTGTGAAGTTGACTCCTTGTCGTCATAGGTTGCCATGTAATTCTAAATCGATTGAAACATGCAACCGGTGGACTATTTAATTTCTTCACATACACGGATACCATAATCCTTCAAGCGTTTCCACATATGCTAAAGAAAATAAAAAATGAATTAAATCCATTTGCAACAACACTATTTTTGTTTACTAAATAAACTCTACATGCATGAAAGGTTAAATAAACCTTTTACAAATTTTAATAATGGTTCACTAGTTAATTGTTTTGATTGTGGCCAGAAGTTGCCCTCCTAAGATTGTTTGGGTCGGTAGCCTCTATCCAAAGTTCGATTTTAAAGCTCATAACCTAGCTCTGAGCCCACCCTGACTTGAATTTCTACAATTCTTTTTCGAGCTTTCATGTGTCACATGCTTATTTCCATATGTATGCTTATGTTTGACATACTCATTAAATACTTAGCCACACTTGCTTACTTTCACATGTGATATTAACCTTGCAGCTGTAGCAGAGACCCAAGTACACATTTATAGTTATTTACTGCAGTCTCTTACTACTTTACTTTGTTATCATGTTCTTACTCTACCATGCATGTTTTACTTACATTACATACATACAAAACCACAAAAATGCATTTTTGAAAATTTGTACATTTTTAAAATCGAGAACCTCTCGAATGAGGTAAACGACGGGAATTCTCCGGTCTTAATGAACTTAACAACTCATTTCGACTAAGTAAATTCAAAAGAAAATAGTGATACTAGAATGATGGAACTGTAATATTTTAACTGGTGTCGCTCAAATTAAATTAAAATTCTCCATGAACATTTCAACATTTGAATATCAACAACGAACAAACCAAAATATGAGATATAAACCACAAACCTTAAACCCTGGAGCTACTACTACAGCAGGAGGCTCAGAGCCAACTTTGTGGACAGCACAATGAGAAGTTTGGATCGAGCAACAATTGAGTTTTCTTCAGGGATCCTTCTCCCTAGTCTAAAAAACAACTCATAGGACTTCGAGGCAGCTCGCTCAACGCGACGTAAATCCTCACACTCTTTAGACTCATGTGCAACCATGTTGCCTAGCATAAGTTCTAACTCGCCTTAGGTTCTGAGGTCATCGTTTGGTACGGCGTAAACCCTCATATCCTTCTAGGCTATTTACATGATCGGGTATCATGCAAGTGTAAGTCCGAAAATAATAAAATTGTCAGGATTAAACACTTAGATAACATTGTCTCCAAAACGTAGCCACACAGTAGGATAGTTTGAGAAGTCGCTGAGGGTTCTTCTCAGGATCTGTGACGTCCCCTACTGCTTCTTTTTTTCGACTCCTGAAAATAACTGTTCATACTTGGGTTACTCCTACTTGCTTTTTCACGTCCTACCGTGAAAATTAAAACTTGAAATTCTTGAAGACTAGCATATCTGATCATTATCGAGAGTTTTCACAAGTGACCTTGGTTATTTGAGATGTAATTAAATATAAGAGCTTACCTCTATAGGAAACTTGGAACCCGAGTAAAATAAAACATATTTAATCTTTGTATTTGATAGGAAAATTTGTCGGTCACACATAAAAGATTCGCAGTCCAAATAGATGTCACAAATTTCTTAGTTTGCATATTTGGTCCATCGCCGAGGTATATACCTGTCTTTCGGGAAGGTGTAATATTTACGGTATCAGACACGATTATGTGAACTATTAGATGGATGAGATCCATTCAGTTTCATTTTCAAAAAATTAAAATACCACTATTTTCAAAATACAAAAAATTATATACCTTTTATATTAAAATAAATTTAAAGTTATTTTCAAATCAAAAAGTTGACCGACAGTCATCTTTGGTAGTATGATTGTTGCACATATTGTAATGGCTAAAAAAACACAATTCTTTCACCAAAGATGAGAAGCACATTATACCCTTGCCTTGGAAGCAGTCCGAGGTGTTTGAAGATGTGGTAACACGAATAATTTTTTTGCATTCCTTGAGAGAAGCACTAAAAGGGCTAGCATTGGTTGCCCAAGAAAGGCGATGTATTGGAGAGACCGATACTGAGAGTATTGAGCTATTTTTGGAAGACCCTATGGAGTAAACTTGATATTTAGTTTCAGTTCAGCAACACACTCACAAATAGATTGTTGACATCTCTATAGGTGTTTTATGGGAAATAATATCAGACCATGGGATTCAGTTGTTTCTAGAGAAGAAGAAGCCTCTCCTATCATGAAAATTAACTATAAGGGCTTACTTCTATAGAAAACTCCTACTTGTTTTTTCTCGGTAAAGTCGAGACTCTTGGAATTCCGCGGGACGCTGGATTATTGGAATATTGCTATCGCAAGAGTCTCGACTTTACCTAGATATTTATTTTATTTTTTAATTTCTTTCTTTATTTTCGGGAAGTTTTGTTTCTTTGCCTCCTTTTTTGTTCTTACCTATTTTTCTAGTTTTTAATTAGGTATTTTTTATTTGTAGACTTTTATGAATTGAGGGACATTTCTCTGATTTTCAGCTCTTTGGAGTATTGTAGCCTCTTTCTATTGCAAGTGGTGTGTCTGTAGTTTGTCCAGGAATTGATGTTGGAGACCTATCGTCATCCGCATCTCGTTGATTCGCCTTTTGCTCGCTGTTTTCAGCTGGGTAGCCATCTGACTCGCTGTAACATGCTGTCTACAGCAGGAAATCAACGTTTTCCTGCTTCCAGTTTGCTGTCCAGCCCCCGTTTTCAACCGCCATTCATCCTCCCAGTTCCACTACCCATCATACAACTTCTCTAGTGCATTCTGGTGTTCTATCATTCCCTCCTGGAATCTAGAACGTTATCATCAACATTTATGAGTTCAAATTAAATAGTAATGTAGAAATTATTCTAATTTAAATTTAAGTTCAAATATAAACTTTTGTAAACAAGTTAAAAAAAGAAAAAATAAAATTCATTCTCATTCTATATTAATATGGAATTTGATCAAATTGTTTAGCTTCTATAGATTATAGCCTTGATTCAATTGACAAGTTGATCGTGCTTAATGAATCCTTTAACACTCTCTTTAATTCAAATGGGGTGATATTAGAATCATCACTATTGATAATTTCTATGTTGAAATCAAATTGTTAAAACTTCAATGATCACAATATTTTTTATCCTTTCATGATTTGATGCACAAATTGTGAGGTAAGCTTATTTTTGTAGGTTTTTTTGAAGTGATCGGTTATATTGACTACAACTTTTATGATTTGTTTCAAAATCATGGCATGAAGATTGCCTTCAATTAATTAACATCTTGAATAAAAAGTTTCTTTTTATAGTTTTGTGCATCATGGATATTTTCAGTGCCATGGTGATTTTGACTTGGTAGACTTGAAAAGAGAAAATATCTTGAGACTTGGTTTATCCAATGCACTTGTGCCCAAAATCAACATTCAGGTTTCTTCTTTAAAACTGGTTTATTTTATTTTTAGTAGTTTTAAGCATGCCTATAATGATCCCAATGATAATCGGATTGTTCTTGCTTTGACTCAATTCCTTTTTTTCTTGTGATTTGGCTTCTATTGTAGCGTTTGGATCGACATTTGGTTTTACAAGGGGCTAGATTGTTGTTAATTTGCTATTGGACTAGTTCTCCATTGGTTTGTTATTCGGCCTTCAAAGTTGGGCAGTTATTTTTTGTTCATTTTTGCCATGATTCACCATGATTGTTTTAGTTATCTGTCTCTGTGGATTGGCGCTTTGGCTTTTATTAGTTTGATCTTCTGTGACTGTCTCATGGACCTTTAATTGATGTTTTTTCGTTGGGCCTTACAAAAACATTGGATACTTTTTTCTGCTACTACTTGAGGGGGCTTACGTGTAGCCATTGGAAGATGCTTAACATGACTCATTTCTGCTGCTGCATCATGCGGTTCAGAAAATTATGACTTACCTGATCAAGCATTACGCACAATTTAGTAATAAGCTTATCTTTACTCCGTTTTTATTGGCCTAGCGAGCATATATCCCTGTGATTATACAGCCAGTTTTTTATGCAGTTTAGCTATTGAGTTTTGGGATGATCAAAGACGACTAATCCTAACAATATTTGTTGTTTATTACTAGAACATCATAAGGAATGCAAAAACGAATTATTTTTGCTTAATAACATTTGTGATTTCCTTCTATTTTGTGTGTACTTGTTGGATGTGAATGTTTTGAGTGTGGTGCAAGTGTGAATGTTAATTTTCTACCGAGCGATCTCTTTATACTGGTGTGGGGCCTGAATCCTTTTTAGTGATCTCATATTTAATTTTATTTCTTTACATGATTAATTTTTACCTTACCATTGTAATTGTTTCTAGTCAATTTTGGTACAGCTTATGCTTTATTTGGGGTAGCTTTTTTGCTGTATTGATCTTCAGATTGCCACCACAATTGCGTTTGACTACTGGTTTATAGAATTTTCTATGGCGGTGCTGTATTTTATAATCAAATTTGTTAAATTGTTGGAGTTGCAAGTAGACTGCTATATGAATTTTTTTAAAGAAAAAAAACTGGTAATACTCACAACAGTTTCTGAAAAAAAAAATTTCTCAGCATCTTTACAATTACNTTACTGGAGTTGGTATTTTACATGTACTGGATGATATATGTGGCTTTATCTGGTGTTTTTATATTAAATTTGCGCGTTAACTTTGTCCGCCTTGGTCAGGGTTGGCAACCCAATTTCTTGTATTTGCTCTTTGGTTTGGATAAATTTCGTGACCATCTGAAAGATAGGACTCGATACCTAAGCGATGTTAAGGGCAAAAGCTTAGTTGGTATGACTGGCTTACGAGTTGTTTGAGACCATTTTGCTCGTTTGATCGTTTTTTAGAATGTGTTAGCTTTCTTTACTCTAAATTTTAAACTTTTTTGGGCAATTTTAGTTGGTCACTTCTATTTTTTAGTTGGGTTACTTCTACTTTTTATTTTTTATTTTTATTTTATTTATGTTA
The DNA here is from genome assembly GCA_002079205.1 of Phalaenopsis hybrid cultivar. Taxonomy (NCBI): domain Eukaryota; kingdom Viridiplantae; phylum Streptophyta; class Magnoliopsida; order Asparagales; family Orchidaceae; genus Phalaenopsis; species Phalaenopsis hybrid cultivar. The sequence continues at coordinate 85,756 of JXCR01141856.1, read as the reverse complement.
TGATTTGAAACAGAAGTATTTCCTTGTTTGATACTTTTTTTTTTTAATAATATTCAAACTCTTCAAAATTTTAAACTTTTTTGGGCAATTTTAGTTGGGTTACTTCTACTTTTTATTTTTTGTTTTTAATTTATTTATGTTATGATTTGACCAGAATTATTTCGTTGTTTGATACTTTTCTTTTAATAATATTCAAGACTCTTCAAAATTATTTGAGTGTTTTAAAAAATATGATAATTTGTTTTTTTAAAAAAAAAAACATATAAAATATACACTAAACAAGCATTTTAAATAAAGTGAAACATAAAATTGGTCCCAAACAAGCCATTTATTTCTTTTTTTTTTTCTTTTGCTTATGGGGGGGGTTCTCAGTTTGTTCTTTTTAATTTTTTATTTTGTTTTCAACTAATGTGCTGCCTTCACATTTGATTTTTTCTCTATTTGTTTTTGACAATGCGATTGGATGTAATTATGATGGTGATATGTAATAGGGAGGATTGAGTACCTTAAGGTTTGGGATTATTTTTTTGTTTTAAAAATATGTTTTTTTTAGTGTATTTATTTTTATCTTTTTCATTTTTTATTTAAAAAAGATATATTGTNTTCATTATGTTTTTTAGTTGCATTAGGAGTGAAACCCTAAGGTGCCCTACATAAAATTGATTTATTTGATGCGAATTGTCATTTTTTACTCTTCTAATTTAATTTTAGTTTTACTTGTTTTAAACATGGCTATGTTTGGCCTCGGTTGCCTCCTTTGAATCTTTGTTTGGATTTTCGAGGGCCCAATTTACTGCTGCACTATCACTACGTTGTTGATGTAATTCAATTTGATTGTTTCATCTACAAGTTCTCTGTAGCTTGGGTCTTTGGCTTCAATTAGTTTGATCTTGCTTGAATTACTTGTGGGCCTTGAATTGTGCTTTGGTTATTAGGCCTTTACAAGAACATTAGATATTTTATTGTTTATTACTTGAAGTAGATTGTTCATCACCATTTGAACATTCTTTATGCGGTTGATTCCCATAGCTGCTTCGTACGGTTCTGAAAATTACAACTGGCGTAATTATGCATCATTTCCAATTCAGTTTTGTGCTCGTCTCTGATAATCAACTCTAGGAATTTCTTTTGTTTTTTTGTAGAACCTGAGGAATGGAAGAACTTTTTTTGCTTCATAAAATTTTAGATCGTTTTTTTCTTTTATGTACTTGTTGAATGCTGAATTCTTTGGTGGTGTAAGTCTGACTACCAATTTCAGATAGTTTTCTTGTTTTGGCCTAAAAAATTGGATTTTCTGTGTTTGATGATTGCTTACATACTTTTATTGGAAAATTTACGTACATTCCACTTAATTTCTATGTAGTTACAGATCTGACACCTAAACATTAAATTTTACATGCATGCTTTCTTACCCATGCATGAAAAGGTGTATTTCACTTTTTAAAAGTTTAAATGGTGGTATTTTTTATGTGATATTAAAGATTTGGGTGGTGTAAATGTAATAAGCTTAGGTGTTAGATATGTAAATAGAAAGGTTTTGGGTGGTATTTATGTAAATGCCTCTATTTTATTTTTTCTATATGAACATTTATTGATTTTTTTCCAAGCATATTGATTCTAGTCTAATATGTTACAATTGATTTTTTTTCTTTTGGTTTGTGGTGTAATTTGAGGAAGTTGCAACTTTTAGTGGTTTATATTATCATCAAATTTCCTTGATTTAACCCATGAAATTTTCTTATGGTATGTGTTTCTTGAATTTTGAGATCACATCAAAACAGAATGATGTGGTTTAAGGTGAACTTCAAATGTGAATTGAGTGATTTCTTTCATTCCATCACTTTGGTCAATTAAAAATAGACCCAAAGGCGATGTGGGGCATCAATTGATGTGGCAACAACCACGTGCCTGACCTGGACTGAACTGGTCTAGGCTTTGGGAGAGCATTATTGTCTCTCCAAGGCAGAGAGCTGTTACCCAATCGAAGTGGGTCTACTCCTAGTTATACTATTATCATAAATTTGCTTTCGTGATGTATTAAGGTTAGTTTTGTTGTGTGTTTGTTCAGGACAATCTTTGGTGTCTCTTATTCCCTTCTAGGGCTATATCGAAGGGTTTGAGTGCTGTTCTGGCTGTATCTCGCTCTCGAGGTGGTGATTATCTTTGTCCTCATCCTTCTTGCATCGCTGCCCTTCCTCACTACAACCGTCAGAACAATGTCTCTTTGCTTTTTACTTGTAGTCTCAACCACCCTCACCCCTTCACTATGCCGCTACCCTCATCCCAGCGCCCCATATTTTTGAGCTAAAAAACATTCAATTAATTATTTGAGCTAGCTTATTTTGATTTTGAGTCAGATTGAGCTCTATTCCATTTTGAGTTGAGTTGCCTTGTAATCAAATACAATGAATCACAAAAGCTGATTTGAGCTGTATTCAAACCTTTCAAGCCAATTTTTAGCTGCATTCAAAATTTACGATTCAATTTTTAGCCGACTCTAGCTCCACTTGAAATCAGATCATTTACAGTCTTACTTTGAATTAAAGGCTTACATTATCAGACATGGGCTAAAATATATTCGTATTGATGAGGGGAATTCAATTAGCCCATAATATTGATATTGTTAAGGTAATATGGCGTTTAGTGAATATTGTGCAATTAAGGGGGTAAATAGATTTAGTTTCTATACATTTAGGGAGTTTTATATGAGGCAACAAGAAGAATTTCAAAAGAGAGAATTCAAACCTTCGTTTCCAGATGATCGGCAGTCATTAGCATCAACAAGATGGCGATCACCACAGACAAAATTGATAAAGTCACAATCACCAATTAGGTTGTCGACACTGAAGTTGTCATCCTTTGTTGACATCAATGTTGACGCCTACTGACACCAATAAATCAAAATACCATTCACCAACTCTAATGCAGATCTTGTTGTACCCAATGCCTACGCATGACATCGACACCATCAATGACCGTTGTCATCACCTTGCTCGCCAACAATTCCAAGATTGAAGATTTTTATTGTCAACAAAGCAAAAGCCGACTTCACCAACATCGATGATTGCCATTACTAATAAGTTATAAGCTTGTTATTAACAACATAAACATCAGTCGTTTCATATAACATGATAGACTCTTTCACCTATAAGACCAATGCTTACTGTCGACGCGAATGCTGACACCATCAGCACCGCTATCACCGACCGCCACTGACACCAATGTCGATGACCACCATTGCTGAAATTTTTGTTGTTTACTGTCTTCTATCGACAACAATTGTATGCCTGAATTCACCAATAAGGTTGCAGTATGCTATCAAAAGCTGATGTTGACCGTTGCTTCGACATCAATGGCGACAGTTGCCACCAAAACCTGTGCCGAATTGCCAATACATCTTACCAATGGCAACCAATGAGTTCAGTTCATGCGATCAGTAATTGGATCAACACCTGGAATCGATACTATTACCGGCATTCGTCGCTATTAATAGGACCATCACCTACTATTGACATCAATGTCGATACTCACTCCATCACCGACACTAAGGTCAAGCTCGCCTTCTTTGCTGTTGGTTTTCACTCTTTAATGAAAAATAATTGAGTAGACCATCAATCATCCGTTATATTATCTCCAATGACCCAAGACTCCGTTTTTTCATCATGGAAGCCATCTTCCGTATTTCATTATTATTATGTCCAATTGTGGGAAAATACATTTTGTGTAACTTCCGACTAACCACTGAAATTTTTTCAGCTTTGTCAAGTCTCAAATTTCTTCTCCTCACAAATTTTTTGTAAAGAAATTCTCATGCTCTTATGTGCAACTTTCAACTTAACTGTGTACCCGCGTAGTATTCTATCATGCAATACTAGTACTTACGAATTGTAGAACCCAATATGACTGGCCCTATTTGCTTATAATCGTATGCACCTCTTATGGGGACCAACATAGCTCATTCAAAAGGTTTTGTTGAGAATTTTGTTTTTATTTTCTAACATAAACTGGCCTTTTATTTACCTAACACAGCTTTCTTATCTGCACCATTAAAGTATACCTTTCAATGCAGACAGAATGGGAAGGTGGTTTCTTCCCTCTAACACTCCATTTCAGCGAGGACTACCCCAGTAAACCCCCCAAGTGCAAGTTCCCCCCAGGTTTCTTTCATCCAAATGTTTATCCATCTGGTACCGTTTGCCTATCAATTCTCAACGAGGACAGCGTACGTGAAGCTCTTAAGTCCTATTTCGCAGCGAAATAAACCTGTGAATATTATTATATTGAGTCTCTCTGTTTTCTTTTTCTTTCAGGGATGGAGACCGGCCATCACCGTGAAACAGATCCTTGTAGGAATACAGGATTTGCTTGATCAGCCAAATCCAGCTGATCCTGCTCAGACTGATGGATACCATCTCTTCATTCAGGTTTCATTATTGCTAAAGATGATTTTATTCTCATACTTTTACCTTTTACTCTTGGGGCATTTGCACACATACCACCTAATTCTTATGTATTTACATCTCTAACACATCACTTTTTGTATTTATTCCACTCAAACCGTTCACATCACATAAAAAATACTACTATTTTAACTTCTAAAAAGTGAGATACATTTTTTCATGTATAGATAAGGTGGCATGTGTGTCTGTGTGGGGAGAATTGTGTCAAAATGCTCCCTTGACTTTTTGTGAAGGTCCATTTTAGTCATGAGTTTATAGAAGTGTTAATTTAGTCTACAAACTCTTTTATTATGTGTGCTGAAATAGTCCCTGAGTTTATAAAAGCATTAAGGGAGAACTATTTTAGCATCAATTAAAAGGTTGGTATGTAAATCTTCCCTTACCCAAGTCTATGTTATTATGACCCNATATAACTTTTTATATAACAATATATTACATATATTATTTATATAATAATATATTATATATATATTTATGTCAAGTTTAAATCATAACACCTCTTGTGGCAATGTGGTTATTGTCTTCTTTTATATATATTTAATTCAGGTTCGAATCCCACACTTTATATTTATTTTTTTCAATTTTAGTTTAACGAGCCAATTTTGAGTCGAACACGAGCCGAATACGAACACAAATATTTGAATCGAGCCGAACACGGACACACTGTTCACGAGCCGATTTTGAACACGAGCTATTTCGAACGAGCCGAATACGAGCCGAGCTTGAGCGAGCATGTTGATGGGTTTTACTAAGAAGGCATTTTTATTGTTTTTTTTTTTCTTCATTTATTTGTACCTGTTTTTATAAATTCAATATTTTTTAGTCTTAAAATTCGAGCTAATTTTAGCTCAACTGAACAAAACGAGCAAAATTTAGCTTTTTTATTCGAACACAAACAAAACATTACTGAGCAAATTCGAACACGAGCTGAATTCAAGCGTAATTATTTAAAAACGAGCCGAAAACAAACATGGACTGAACGCGCTCATGTTCGACTTGTTTACACCCATAATCACAACTCATGTGGCCATGTGGTTCTGTGCTTTATATTGCATAAAAATGATGCATGTTCGAATTCAATACCATATATTTATTTTTCTAATTGATTTAAACGAATTAATTTTGAGCCGAACACGAATAAAAATACGTAAATTGAGTCAAACACAAATACACTGTTCATGAGCACTTTCAAACACGAGCTAATTTTAAATAAATATATTTTTAAATGAGCCGAACATGAGTTGAATCGTAGCTCACTCAAACTCGGCTCATTTATAGCTCTAGTGGTGATAAACTTGTCATTCAAACACAAAAAAAAAAAAAATTACCGAGCAAATTCGAACACGAGCAGAATTCAAACACAACTATTTAAGAACGAGAAACATAGCCTCAACTCGCTCAACACGAGCTGAATTAATGTATTTTTTATTTCTTATTTTATACTTTACACTTTTTGTTCCAATGTAGTTCAAATCTCACATTTATATAGAAAAATCACATTTAATTAGGCAATTTAAAATTAAAAAGATCCTTAATAGGCAATATACTATAAAATTTAAATAAGAAAGAAATTTGTTCAAATAAATATATTGGATATATTCATTCTTTTTACTATTTTATAAAGAGAAATTTACATACATACCACCCAATTTATATGTATATACATATGTAACACCAAAATTGTGCTATGCATTTATACCACCCAAATCTTTCTTACAACATAAAAAATGTCACCATTTTGACTTTTAAAAAGTTAAATACCCTTCTCATGCAAAGGGAAGGTGGTATGCGTGTAAAGATTGAAAATAAAAGTTTATTATGTAATTACATAAAAAGTGAGGGGTATATATGTAAATTTTATTTTTTTACCTTTAATAAAGGGTCATAAAATCAAATACAAGTTTGAATCTGCATTTTTTTTTTAATAATTTTGTGGATCACTCCCATCTTTTCATTAATAAAAGCTTACGAACAAGACATCACAGAACTGAGTAAACAAAATACAACCTGATTTAAACATAATTAAAGAAAAGGAAAACCAAATAAACATAAAAAAAAGAGCCCGCTCGTTCTCCCCAACAACATAGGAGAAGACATCGTCCACAATAATCAAATGGATGAAATTGAGAAAGTTCGCTAAGAGAGCAGCAAAACAAGCAGTGATAGAAGCTTATCTTCTAGCCAAAGCAAAAACCAAATGTCACCGAGATAGGTAGAAAGAAAGAAGCTGATTTCCATTCCGCGCCTCCAAGGCAACAAGTGACTTTTCAATAAAAAATGAAGTATACGTATTTTGAACCAATAAAATATCGCTGGAGCAAAAGCAGCTAGTAAATGTTGCTCCTCTCCAAAAAAGAAAACCCAACATGTTTTTCATGATTTTTCATGGAGGGCCCGACAAACCATAAGCATTAAAAATATAAAAACCTTCCCATCAAAAAGAGTCTATAAGCATCCAACTTTCAACAACCAACTCAACATAAAAAGAAAACAACAGTAGCCTTTATCAGGGGATTAACAACATTCTATTATATAAAAACAACATTCTATAGAGAAGGAAAATTTTCCTAACCAGTCACCATAAAACAGAAATCAGATAGAAATGAAAGTTTGAAAGTATAATATCAAGTACATCGAATCGATCAGACATTCCCAAAATCCAGAAACCATGTCAGAGAAAACCCAATCATCCAAAGAAATAAAAGCAAGATGGACATTGCAACAAGAAGTATCAACAAAGTATCCAAAGGACGATTATAATATAAACAACACTTAAATATGGGAGGGAACATTATCCCTAAACTTTCTTCTTCTACTTTTCTCCTTGACAACAAAAAGAATTTTGAAAAGAATATTATTTTTGTGAAAGAAATCGTTGAAGATCCTAGCATTTCTTTCTAAGTATATAATATATGAAGTAATATGAGAGGCAAGCAAAAAGAAATTACTGAAAATTTTGCAGTTATCAAATTCAGCATAAACCATGAGCTGACGTAAAAAACATCCTTGGTGGAAAAAATGAACAAAATGATACTATGAAATATAGTGAAAACAAAATTGCATTAGAAATATATGAGAATGAGACTCTTGGTAACAATGATATAAAACAAACGAGGAGAAACCAAAATGCCACTAGCGGCAAGAATATCTATTTTTTTGAGCCCCTAACCATAATTTTTCAGACAAAGACAACAAATTTGAGTGAAGTCCTTTAAAACATATATTTTTTATGCCAAGAAATCAGATGATGATCATCATATAAATAAAAAAAAAAGTGTTGTAGTGAGAGTAAAAAATTGTGCCCATTCGAGAACAAACAACATGAGAATCCAATATGAAAGTTTGGATGATGAGAGCAATGCATTCAGTTGGGGTATGTTAAGAAGTAGGGAGATTCCATGAGTGGCCTCTATTAAAGTGAAGAAGTAAAACATCCCTTGGATAGCTAAACCAAATGAAAATTTGATCCTTAAACCTTTCATAAAGTGAAGTGCCTTCCAACCAAGAGCCATAAAAGAAAAAAAGTCCACTTTTTGTGCTGGTATGAAGAGTGAGGCCTCTTCTAAAAGTTTTAGTGCCTTCAAGAGTGAGGCCTCTTCTAAAAGTGTTAGCCAACTTCCTGAGGTGATTCTAGAGATTAGAGTGCTTATTCTTCATTTTAAACCATAGAGCCCAAATTTTGAAAGCTCCAGTTAGAAAGAATGAGATTGTAATTATAGATTCTTCAAATAACCTTGGCCTTGCACATAGAGTTGATGGTGTCAAGATTAGATAACGCCAAACCTCCAATATACTTAGATTTGGTGGTGGTATTCCAAGAAATGGAATGCATACAGTTAGTGGAATTATTAAAGTGAATAAAATTGTTCATTAAAGAAGTAATTTTCTTCCTAATAACTCTAGGGATAATGGTTGATCTAAACCAATAAAATAAATTATTTCATATGGTGTACCTTAGGAGTTAAGACCTACCAAAAAATGATAATTTTTTTTCTGTTTCCAACCACTAAGATAAAGCTGAAGCTTAGACTGTTAATAGTAATAGAGGTGGGCTTAGCACTATTTATGGTAATGCCCAAGTATTCCCAAGCAAAGGATTTTTCTTGAAAGCTAAGTATATCTCAATACAACCCTTTTTCGTGGTCAGAGACAGATTTATAGAAGCATAAAGTTGATTTGAATGGATTGATTTTGAGATTTGAGAGCTCATAGAAAATATCATGCACCAAAGTCAACTCATAGTCATCTTTTCAGTCTCATAAGTTGTTCAAATCAGATCGTTCAAATTTTAAGGTCGTAATCTTCGTTTTCTTACCATTGGCTGTTAACATTAAAGGGCTATATGGCAATGTATGAGATTTAAGTTGGTAAGGTATAGTAAATTATGAAATCCGAATTTAGTAAATCTAGAAAGGTTTATATCCCAAAATCTATTTTGGCAACAGATTTAGTAAATTTTGTGAAACCATTAGACTAATTTATGTGAGGATTTAAAAATCTCTTATGACCATCAGGTTTTAATAGCAAATCATGATATGATTTCAAAAATTATGTAAATTCAAATTCTTAAAACATTTCAAAATAATCAAAATCTTATAGCTTCTTAAATTCAATTAATATTTTATTTCAAATTATAATGATTAATAATTATATATAGCTTCTTAAATTCAATTAATATTTTATTTCAAATTATAATGATTAATACTTATATATTTACTAAACTAATTAATTAGAAATACAAACTNGAAACATAAAGTTGATTTGAATGGATTGATTTTGAGATTTGAGAGCTCATAGAAAATATCATGCACCAAAGTGAACTTATAGTCATCTTTTCAGTCTCATAAGTTGTTCAAATCAAATCGTTCAAATTTTAAGGTCCCAATCTTCGTTTTCTTACCATTGGTTGTCAAAATTCAATGGCTATATGACAATGGATGAGATTTAAGTTGGTAAGATTTAGTAAATTATGAAATCCGAATTTACTAAATCTAGAAAGGTTTATATCCCAAAATCTATTTTAGCAACAAATTTAGTAAATTTTGTGAAACAATTAGACTAATTTATGTGAGGATTTAAAAATCTGTCATGACCATCAGGTTTTAATAGCAAATCATAATATGATTTCAAAAATTATGAAAATTCAAATTCTTAAAACATTTCAAAATAATCAAAATCTTATAGCTTCTTAAATATAATTAATATTTTATTTCAAATTAAATGATTAATAATTATATATTCACCAAACTAATTAATTAGAAATACAAACTTTATTAAATTAATTATTAAATAGAAGTTTAACATTTATAAAAGAATAATTAAATAGTTATTAATTATATTAATTATTAATTACTTATAATTATTGAATGAATAAAAATAATATTTATCATTTATTAATTACTAATTAAATGATAAATATAAATTTATTTACATATAATTATTCTGATAAAACTAATAAAGAATCAATTAAATTAATAAAATAAATTTAAATAAAATAAATTTAATCAAACCCTCTCCAAATTCACTTCTTTCTCTTTCCCCCAAACCCTCGTACGTCCCTCCGCTGCTCCGTGTTTCGTCCAAAACGATCTTCTTCATAGTCTTCATAGGAGCTAGCTGGGAACGCAGCGACGGGATCGCGACTTATCGTGATCGNTAAAACTAATAAAGAATCAATTAAATTAATAAAATAAACTTAAATAAAATAAAATTAATCAAACCCTCCCCACTCCTTTCTCTTTCCCCCAAACCCTCGTACGTCCCTCCCCCGCTGCGTGCTTCGTCCAAAACGATCTTCTTCCATAGGAGCTAGCTGGGAACGCAACGACGGGATCGCGACTTATCGTGATCCGAAACGCTCATTTTGATCCTCCTTCCTCTCCTCTCCTACCCGAACAAGTTTAGGTTAAATCCGGCTTAAATCCCGCTTTAAATCGAGTTTCGCTTCTTGTCGTGCCATCTCATATTGTTACGTCAACGCTACTTCTACGCAANGAAACGCTCATTTTTATCCTCCTTCCTCTCCTCTCCTACCCGAACAAGTTTAGGTTAAATCCAGCTTTAATCCCGCTTCAAATCGAGTTTCGCTTCTTGTCGTGCCATCTCATATTGTTACGTCGACGCTATTTCTACGCAAATCACCGAGCTTGGCGGCGATCGTCGGAGATGTCCTACGACGACGTGGAGATCGAGGACATGGAGTGGAGCGAGGAGCTCCAGGCGTTTACATACCCTTGCCCCTGCGGCGATCTATTTCAGATCACAAAGGAAGAACTCCGCGTTGGCGAGGAAATAGCTCGATGCCCTAGTTGTTCGCTTTACATCACGGTTATATATAATATGGATGACTTTGCGGACTCCGATGGAGGAAGGCCTCCATCTGAGCAGCTTCAGCCAATCGCAGTCTCATGAGCAGTCCTAGTATCCGATTTAAGGTTAGGGTTTTTCTTCTTTCCCATTCAAAACAAATACGATTTTTTTGTTCGTAAATTGTGGAGATTATGTGGCAATTTTGTTGTTTGTGGATTTATCTTCTTAGTTTTTCGTATACGATTGCCAAGGTCTTGAAGTGTTTTGCTGATTTAATATTTTTGCACGTCTTCGTTGAAATCTTGCGGTTGGAAGCTTTAATATGGAATATCTCGCCTAGACTTCGGAATGAAATGTATAACGTGGGGATTGATTGCTAGTCTTTTAAATTGATGATCGGTTTCCAAAGTTATTAAGTATTGTTTGAAACCATAATCGTTTAAGTAAATTGGAATACTAGAATTCTAGCCTAAGAGGGTAGTAAGTAATCAAAAGTTAAATCTTTTGGCGATTCATATAACTGGTTAGGTATTAAGAAAAGAAATATATGTTAGGGATATAAAACAACTAGGGAAAGAGATCTAAGATTAGAATTTGGATTCATTAGGCGCAGCTGTAAGAAGGTTTTTCTTAATGACACAAACGTAAAGAAAGGTAAATGATGCTACTTTGAATAATGATTTAATGGAAATGCAAGGAAAAACAAGGATTTTTGGTACAAAATAAGGAGCAAAATTTGCAGTACAACAACAACAACAACAAAGCCTTATTCCCACTATGTGGGGTCGGCTACATGAATCCTTTTTCTCCATTGCGTCCTATTTAGTGTCATATTTTCATTTAGTTCTAATAAATTAAGATCATTTTTTATACAATAAGCCCAAATCTTCCTAGGTCTACCCTGCTTTTCTTAACATAAGTCAAATCTAAAAAATCTACTCTCCTAATCAGATCATCAGATGCTCGACGCTTAATGTGACCAAACCATCTAAGATGACTTTCTCTAATTTTGTCCGTCACAAGAGCTACACCAACCCTGTCACGGATATATTCATTTCACATTTTGTCTCTAAGTGTAAAGCCACTTATCCACCTAATCATTCTCATCTAGGCAACACTTAACTTAGTATTATGCTTCTCTTTTAAAGGCCAACATTCAACGCCATAAATAATTGCAGGTTTCAACACCATCTTATAAAATTTTCCACAAAGTTGAAGTGGAGTTTGCTTTGAAGTGGATGCATGAATGTGAAATTTTAATTCTATATTGGGTGTCTATTGTGCTTTTGAGAGTTAGGATGAGATATTGATTATTGGAGAAATTTTGTTAACAAATACTTTTGCCGATCTTTTAATACTAAGAGGCTGCCAAATAATTGATATTTTGGGCATGATTTGTTGTGGTTCCATATTATTGAAGGTTTAGAATCTAGCAAAACTAAATATCAAAAGTAGGAACAAAATTTGAATCGATGAAAATTGAATCCGAACCAAATGTACTTGTTTTTGTCTAGCGTTGGTTCAATTTGAGTTTAGAACTAGATACTATAAAAAGACTATAATTTTGATTGGTTTGTTTTGGTTTTATTTTTGGTTTGGTTTGTTTTATTTTTGCATTTACTTGCTGTAAGAAATTGATTTACAAGCTATAGATTTAGGATCATTCATTTTGGTTATATAGTTTTATTGGTTAGGTTTGTGAACAATTTATTTATTTTTAATTTTTGTGAACTTCATAACTAAGAAAAACTGAACTAATTGGTTTATGCTAAACTAGAAATTGAAATGAAACTGAACTCAAATTGAATTGAACTAAATCGTTTATTTATTTATTTATTTGGTTTGGTTAGCTTTTTTTGGACTATGCAATTTTTATTTTTTCTTTGTTTTTGTAATCCCTAATAAATGAAGAAGCACCACGATATTGATATTCAAGAAATATAGAGATTGTTTGGATTACATACAAGGGAATCAAACTTATGAGTCATATAATGAAGATCGAGAGTATAATGAATCATAAACTTAGAAAAGTTATGAACATATTAGATATTAATTTTGTTTTATTATAGGAAGAGCCAATTTGGAACTAATTTTTTTTTNAGAGATTGTTTGGATTACATACAAGGGAATCAAACTTATGAGTCATATAATGAAGATCGAGAGTATAATGAAACATAAACTTAGAAAAGTTATGAACATATTAGATATTAATTTTTGTTTTATTATAGGAAGAGCCAATTTGGAACTAATTTTTTTTTTCCAAAGAAAATTAATGAATTATAACGAAAGTAACGTGTTATGGTAAGAAATGATCATATGAGTTTTATTGATCTTGAGAAGACATATGATCAATTACCTTTTGAATTAGTTTGATGTATTAGCATCGAAAGTTACGTGTTATGGTAAGGCAAGGAAAGGCCATAGTGCCTTGCACACCTCCCAAGTGAGCACCATTATTAAGGCATGTCTAAGCTAGTGCTTTAGCTTAAGGTGGATGATTGTGAGGCGAATGTCTTGTTTAAAGAGTTGGCTGATAACACTCAAAATGAAAAAAAGATAGTTTAGTTTTCAAGATAATAATTTGATATGAGTTTATGCGAAAGAAAATTTCGAGTACGAGAAACCAAGTTATGTAATTTGGAACATGTCAGTCAAATTATAGTTATAGAAGCTTTAAGNCATTATTAAGGCATGTCTAAGCTAGTGCTTTAGCTTAAGGTGGATGATTGTGAGGCGAATGTCTTGTTTAAAAAGTTGGCTGATAACACTCAAAATGAAAAAAAATAGTTTAGTTTTCAAGATAATAATTTGACATGAGTTTATGCGAAAGAAAATCTTGAGTACGAGAAACCGAGTTATGTAATTTGGAACATGTCAGTCAAATTATAGTTATAGAAGCTTTAAATTTTTAGAGTAGGGTTAAAGAAGAGTGCTAGGATATTGAGGAGATGGATGGCTATAAAATTTATTATTATAGAATAAAACATGAATAATGAAGATGGAATAGACAGTAGTGACTTTTTAGATAATCTCTTGGTAGTGCATGCTGCAAAATAATTGATTTGTTTAAAGTAATATATTTAGCCAAAATTTTTAACTTGGATACAACTGAACTTGAAAATCCATATTTTACCCCTTTCATTTTAATATGATTTGCACTACTTCATACTATTTTAAATCNGTTTAAAGTAATATATTTAGCCAAAATTTTTAACTTGGATACAACTGAACTTGAAAATCCATATTTTACCCCCTTTCATTTTAATATGATTTGCACTACTTCATACTATTTTAAATGCTTTTCATACTTAAAATTAGTCAACTAGTATTAGAAGTAATTATGGAGTGATTGAAGAGCTTCTAACTACTATAGGATTATATGAAAAATAAACATTAAGTCCATATATTTTTTATTATCTATGATAATGATTTATGCCATTGCCTGGATGTGAAAAGTGGAGGGTTGCGTTAGATAGTCGACAACCAGCGTAAAATTTGTTGAAAAAAATCATGACATGAATCCTTTTGATCACTGTGTAAGTGCCAGACATCCTCTGGAAGCGACATGCTGTATAGCTGGAATATAATGAAAATTGTGCAATGGTCGCTACACTGACGCCCGGGTGTAGTGTCAAATAAACAAGGTGTTGCGAATATGAAAACCGTTATACTGTTCAAATTGATATTTTCTCATGCTTGGAAGCAAATTGGATTTGATATTCAAAAATAATTGCTAAATTAATTGCTCTTAATTCCTTCTATGATTTGTTGCAGAAGAGAAAATAAAATAATTAATGAGTTAATTAATTATTTGATTAATTCCTTAAGGGTCTAATGACATGATGAAATTAGTAAATATACATATTAGCTCCCATTGTAATCTCTCTCTGGCTTTGGTTTTAGAAGGAAAGGAATATCATGTATTATTTTCCCCATTGGCTTCTTTTTTCGGTGTGGCTCTCGGGTAGAGAGAGAGGAGAGGAGAGAGAGAGTTTTTTCTTATAAGTTGACGTGGTCGACGGTGTACTCCTCAAGTTAATAAAATTTTCTGCAGCTCCGTGGACGTAGGCAATTTGACGAACCATGTAAAATCTGTGTTTCCACTGTGTTTTCTGTATTGCGATTTTTCTCGATCCGGTTATTCGCTTTATTGCCGACATTTTTCATAACACAAGGATTTCCACATTACGGACGAATGCTGGTAGAGAAGTTAGTCCATAAAACTAATGAAACTAATATTAGAATAAGATCTTGGAATATAGGTAATTTTAACGGTAAATTAATGTAATTAGTTTTATATTATGATTCACAGGAAAATTAATATCTTATGTATTTAAGAAACTAAATGGTTGAAAAAAAATGCCAAGGAGATTGATAATTTAGGTTTTAAAATTTGGTATTCTGGTAAGAGTCACATTAGAATGATGTAGGTGTAATTATAGATTAGAGTTTGAAAGATAATGTTGTAAAAATTAATAGAGTTAGAGATAGAATTATAGTCCTTAAGATTATCATTGACACTAATTTTTCTAATATTATAAGTGCTTATGCTTCTCAACTAGGTTTAGATACGGGGTCTAAAGATAAATTTTAGAATGACATAGAAAACTTAATACAAATGGTATATCTTGAAGAAATAATTTTTATTGGAGGAGATTTAAATGGACATGTCGGTAGAGTGGTAGAAGATTTCAGAAATATTCATGATGGTTACGGTTTTGGAGTAACTAATGAAGAAGAAATGACTTAGAAGACTTAATACAAATGATACCTCTTGAAGAAAGAATTTTTATTGGAGGATACAAATGGACATGTCGGTAGAGTGGTAGAAGACTTCAGAAATACTCATGATGGCTACGGTTTTGGAGTAACTAATGAAGAAGGTAGAGTTATTTTAGATTTTGGTTTAGCTTATAATTTTGTTATTACTAATACTTTTTACAAGAAAAGAGATGAGCATCTTATTACTTATAAGAGTGGATTTAATAAAAAATAAATTGATTATTTTCTTATGAGAATAAGAGATCGTCGTAATTATAAAGATTATAATGTCATTCCAAGTGAGAATTTAAGTTCCCAACACCGTTTATTGGTTCTAGATTTTAAAATGAAGAATTGTAAAATAAAGAATACCAGGACTCATCATCGTAGAATTAGATGAAGAAACCTAAAAGACACAAATAAAATTATTTTTATGAGTAAAATTCAAGACTTCAAAATTTGGGATGTTCATGAAGAAACAAATGTTATGTGGGATAAAGTAACAAATACTATTAAACAAGTAGCAAAAGATGTGCTTGGAAAATCAAAAGAAAAATTTTTTATTAATAAAATACAAGAAACAATAAAATATTAGAATTTATGTTATAAAAATTGGTTTAAATATAAAAGCTTAGAGAACTGAGAAAAATATCAAACGGTCCACAGAGAGTCTAAAAGAATAATCGGACGCGAAAAATTTTATTTTTAATGATCTTTGTAATAGATTAGATGTTAAGGAAGGTGAAAAATATATGTATAAATGTTAAAGAGAAAAGAAAAGTAAAGATTTAACTCAAGTAAAGTGTATTAAAGATGAAAATAAAAAAAATACTTTTCTTAGATAAAAATATTCAACATAGGTGGGTGAGTTATTTTGATAAAATTTTTTTTATGAAATTTCTGAAAATACGATCGACTTTAGTGATCTTAATATCATGAATAATAATAAAACATTTCATTTTTACCGCCGCATTAGTAAAAAAAAAAGTTGAAGTGGCTTTAAAGAAAACCAAGGGTGAAAAGTGTGTAGGACCTGATGATATCTCAAGTGAAGTGTCGAAATATTTAGAATATTTGGGAGTTTCTTGGCTTACTAAACTCTTTAATATTATTTTAAAAACTAGAAAGATGCCCATGCCCAATGAGTGGAGGAAGAGTATTTTGGGCCCCATTTTTAAGAATAAAGGGAATACACAAGAGTGTGCAAATTAGAGAGGAATTAAGTTGATGTATTATACTTGNTTAGTTTTCGTACAAAAACCAATATTATTTCATATCCATGTCTATATATATTCCATTCTAAAAGCTTAAAAGATTTCAAAATATTGAAGACTATATTTTGGTTTATTTAAAACTGAATCATTTAAATCGAATTAAACTTCGATTTAACTTCTTCGATTTTATCAATATTTTGTTTGATTCGGTTTTTTTGGATTCCGAACCTCAATTGCAATCAATTTGACCAATTTGAAACCAATCCATCCAAACAATGATCGCTATTATAAGCTTGCTACCTACTTCCTTACTCCAACAATAGCGCCTAATCAAAGTGGCTTTGATGACATTATGACATAGAATCAAAACATACCAAAAGGAGAAAATCAAAGTGAAGGAAAATCAAGTGAAACCACTCAAACGAATAGTGTTTCTTCCGACCATAATGCTCTGTCCACAAAAAAGAACACTGCCCATTTTCTACCCCAAATAATCGGTAAAAGGTTAGAAGCAACACATTTTATGTAACTATTTAGTTTTTCGTGAAAACATGCTGTAACAATAACCTGAAAGATTAAATATAAAATATACAAGTTGTCATATATAACAAACCCATTCATATTTATAAAATGCTCTACCTCCTAAAAATTCTGCTCCAAAGATGCTCTAAAACCGATTTGAATCGTCCAATTTATTAGAAAAAAAGCTGTACACAACATCTTATGAGCTTTGTGATTTTGGGAGAGAAAATTTGAAGTGGTATCACTCATCTAAATATATTCATGCATAACTAGATGAAATTGTTTTTATAACCATTTTTTTACAAGTTTATGAGCATTTACACACAATTTGCAAAGCCATGCTGTAACAAAGAAAGAATTTGTCCACCATGAAATATTATTGGTAATATTCAAAACATGAAAATTTGCACTAGCATTTTCAGAAAAAAACATAAGCGATAATTTGGTTTGCATTTCCAATCAATACAATTAAATTACTTGCCACCAGCTATCTAGCAAGAGTGGAAAATGCTAATGGATTTATCATTCAAAGCAAAGTTTAAGAAATGGTGGGGACGTTGCTAAACTCCAACGGTAATTTTTCATTAAGGGGCCAGTCTTTTAAAGGATGAACCCAACGCACGAGACTCCCCACTCTCACAAAAAATTTAAAAATAAATAAATAAATAAATAAAACCCACCAAACAAAGACATGCACCCATATCTCTTGTGTAGCACTTTCTCCTCTCATTGTTTCACTGTTTTTCTCATAACCCAAGTATTTTTAACCAAGCCTTCTTACAAATATCAGCAATGGAACCAATGCGACGCTTTGCTAGGCAAAGCAGTAGAAAATAGCATTTAGATCCTAGCACAGAAACAAGTACATGAGGCTAAATAAATATAAAGGATATTCATACGCCAGAATTACCTTGTTTTGGATAAGCTTATCAAGCTCCTCCTTGAGTTTCCAATAGCATTCCGCCAAACTAGGATCCATGAAGAAGTCAATGTAGCCATCCAACATCTTTAGGTGTCCAGCCTGAATTCGCATTTCGTCATTATAAACTTCAGGATACAATTCAGAAGCGATAAAGTGATATTGGTACATAAACAATGAAAATGTTACCATTTCTCCTTTTTTTAGTNATCTGAGCAGCTTCAGCCAATCGCAGTCTCATGAGCAGTCCTAGTATCCGATTTAAGGTTAGGGTTTTTCTTATTTCCCATTCAAAACAAATACGATTTTTTTGTTCGTAAATTGTGGAGATTATGTGGAAAATTAGTTGTTTGTGGATTTATCTTCTTAGTTTTTCGTATACGATTGCCAAGGTCTTGAAGTGTTTTGGTGATTTAATATTTTTGCGCGTCTTCGTTGAAATCTTGCGGTTGGAAGCTTTAATATGGAATATCTCGCCTAGACCTCGGAATGAAATGTATAACGTGGGGATTGATTGCTAGTCTTTTAAATTGATGATCGGTTTCCAAAGTTATTAAGTATTGTTTGAGACCATAATCGTTTAAGTAAATTGGAATACTAGAATTCTAGCATAAGAGGGTAGTAAGTAATCAAAAGTTAAATCTTTTGGCGATTCGTATAACCGGTTAGGTATTAAGAAAACAAATAGATGTTAGGGAAATAAAACAACTAGGGAAAGAGATCTAAGATTAGAATTTGGATTCATTAGGCGCAGCTGTAAGAAGGTTTTTCTTAATGACAAAAACATCAAGAAAGGTAAAAGATGCTACTTTGAATAATGATTTAATGGAAATGCAAGGAAAAAAAAAGGGCTTTTTGGTACAAAATAAGGAGCAAAATTTACAGTGTTCCACAAAAATTGAAGTGGATGTATGAAGGTGAAATTTTAATTCTAAATTAGGTGTCTATTGTGCTTTTGAGAGCTAGGATGAGATATTGATTTTTGGAGAAATTTAGTTATATACTTTTGATGATATTTTAAGACTAAGAGGATGCCAAATAATGATATGGTGGGCATGATTTGTTGTTGTTCCATATTGTTGATGGTTTAGAATCTAGCAAAACTAAATATCAAAAGTAGGAACAAATATTGAATCGATGCAAATTGAATTCGAACCAAATGTGCTTGTTTTTTGTTTAGTGTTGGTTCAATTTTGAGTTTAGAACTAGAAACTAGAAAAGACTATAATTTTGATTGGTTCGTTTTGGTTTAAATGTATATTGGTTTGGTTTGTTTTATTTTTTCATGTATTTGCTGTAAAAAATTGATTTACAAGCTATAGATTAGGATTATTCCTTTTGGTTTTATAGTTTTATTGGTTAGGTTTGTGAACATTTTATTTATTTTAAATTTTTTGTGAACTTCATAACAAAGAAAAACTAAACTAATTGGTTTATGCAAAACTAGAAATTGAAATGAAACTGAACTCAAATTGAATTGAACTAAATCGTTTATTTATTTATCTATTTTTTGGTTTGTTTACCTTCTTTGGGCTATGCAATTTTTATTTTTTCTTTGTTTTTGTAATTCCTAATAGATGAAGAAGCATCACGATATTGATATTCAAGAAATATAGAGATTGTTTGGATTACATTCAAGGGAATCAAACTTTTGAGTCATATAATGAAGTTGGAGAGTATAATGAAACATAAAATTAGAAAAGTTATGAACATATTAGATATTAATTTTGTTTTATTATAGGAAGAGCCAATTTGGAACTTTTTTTTTTCAAAGAAAATTAATGAATTATAAAGAGCTAAGAAATGATCATATGAATTTTATTGATTATGAGAAGACATATGATCAATTACCTTTTGAGTAGTTTGATGTTAGTATCAAAGGTAACGCGTTATGGTAAGGCAAGGAAAGGCCATAATGCTTTGCACACCTCCCAAGTAAACGCCATTTTAAGGCATGTCTAAGCTAGTGTTTTAGCTTAAGTTGGATGATTGTGAGGCAAATGTCTTGTTTAAAGAGTTGGCTGATAACACTCAAAATGAAAAAAGTTAATTATTTGACATGAGTTTATGCGAAAGAAAATCTTGAGTACGAGAAACCAAGTTATGTATTTGGAAAATGTTAGTCAAATTATAGTTATAGAAGCTTTAAGTTTTTAGAGTAGGGTTAAAGAAGAGTGCCACGACATTGAGGAGATGGATGGCTACAAAATTTATTATTATAGTTTAAAACATGAATAAAGAAGATGGAATAGACAGTAGTGACTTTTGAGATAATCTCTTGGTTGTGCATGCTGCAAAAGAATTGATTTGCTTAAAGTAATATATTTAGCCAAAATTTTTAACCTGGATACAACTGAACTTGAAATTCCATATTTTACCCCTTTCATTTTAATGTGATTTGCATTACTTCATACTATTTTAAATGCTTATCATTCTTAAAATTAGTCAACTAATATTAGAAGTAATTATGGAGTGATTGAAGAGCTTCTAACTACTATAGGATTATATGAAAAATCAACATTAAGTCCATATATTTTTTATTAGCTATGATAGTGATTCAAAGGATATTGAGAATTGGATGTTTTCATGTATTTTTTTAGATGACATAACCCATAAGAACTTAATTAACAAAGAGAGTATTTTGAAGAAATAGGTCCTAAGATTTGTAGAACGAAGTTTAAGTATATTATACCCACTTTAGTGGTTGTAATATTAATAATTATTGACCGATAGAGCTAGAAGATGAATTGAACATAGGTGTGATAGGTTGAAGTATCTTGGAACTATTTTATAAAATAATGGGATCAATATTTTAGAGTTAAAGTTTGAATGATTAAAACTAATATGTGCCTAAGGAGTATTATCTACTATGAGAATATATAGGATATTTAAAAATATATTTTATAAAAATTGCAATTACTTTGGTTATGTTGTAGGGATTTTGTGTTGATGATAATGAAATCACTGGTAGCCAAATTGAACACGACACAAATGAAAATGCTAACATGGATGTGTGCGAAATCTGAGGAGAATAAATTGATAATATAAATATTACATAGTTAAGAAGAAAATGGGTGGATTGAAAAGTGAATTGGTAGGCAGAAATAAGTTGTGTAAAATAAGTTTAACATCTCAATTAGTGCTTTTACATCTGTCTTCATCCAGAAAGTCTCCCCACTTCTCATATACGTAGCAACACTATCTTACTTTGAAGCTCTTGGTTAAGAGCACTTTGCGACCTTAGAATCTCCAAATCATAACCTTTTTACTCCAAAGAAACTTGTAAAAATAATCTCCCACATGGTAACGGTTTGCCACCATTAAAAACTCTAACTTCCATTGGCTCATAAAGCAGGCCATATTACATTAGTTTGAATGATGATAAGTGTTAAATCTTTTGTTTCTTTGATTGGGAAACATGAAATCATTTCATTCTTTCGTTTTATTAATAATGTATACCTTATTTGGCTGACATTACAAGCCAAAAAAATTACACCGTGCTTAACCCACGGCAAAGAAAATAATGAACTACTACGTAATCCATTCTCGTTAAATCAAAAAATAAAAAATACAAATCGTATACACACAAACAACAGATTAAACACATGCAGGGTTACAAGGCATCGACTTTGACAAATTCTAACAGAGGAATGCCTCCTTGAGCACCCAGGTCCAGTATCTTTCCATTAAGTAGCATGGTTGGGCTGTGCAAGTTCCCATTCATGTCGGTCAAATGGTACTCTTCCGGGATGAAAAATCCGAGTATCGAGTGCTAAAGTAAATGGAAGAAAAGTCATTCTTTTGAAGACTTATTTTACATTTAGATGCTGAAAATGATTTGTTGTTATAATATGAATTTATATCTGATATTGTGGAAGTTGGATGTAGTCATTAGAATATGTTCATAACTAGAACATGATTTAAAATCTGAATCTAAAGCAAAATTGAGCTACATCACATGCGAATATGAATTTCTAAATGAAATGGAATCTGTTCCTAAATGTAAAATTGAACAAATTATGCTTGCTGTACTTTATGAATTTATATAGCTAATTTATTAAAACATTCTGGAAACCTTGACTGTTGATAGTATCTATGATGAATAATCTTTCTGAAATTAGTTTAATTTTTTTAATTTTTAGTTTCTTAATTTACATGTTTATGAAAGGGGGGAAAAAAACCACCAGTTAAATTGCATTAACATTCCAAAGAATCAATTACTTAAAATTGCTTTAATGAAAACTTAAAAGTTTAAACTCCATCCATCGATCTAAAAATACTGAAAATAATTTTAATTTATTTCAAATAATTATTCTCAAAACCTTATCTTGCATTTTGCCTAGTTCTTTCTTATATTTTCTTTAGCTTTTTCTGTATTCCTTCCATTTTCCTGTCTGGCTCTCAAGTTTCCTTGTGCATTCGAATTATAAAATCAAATCGTTGAAGTATGCACAGCCGTTTGTCCCAACGGGGTTAACTTTCTGGAACTTAAGATTAAATCTTAAGAGCATAATGCTTAACTGAGGATCTAAATGTATTTATGTTGATGTTTAAATTCATGAAATTGTGCATTTAGATACATACGGCACTATTCTTATGTTTTACATAACACCTAAACTTTCATATTTACATTTATAATATTAAAAACTTTTCTAAAATTACATAAAATACAATCGTTATTAAATTTTCTAAAAGTGAAGTACACATTTTCATGCATAACTTTATGTCAACAAAATTTTATAAATGTAAATATCAAAATTTACATCATGGATCGANATCTACAGGAGGATGTACCTTGGTGTATGCTTTTTGCTGATGATATACTTCTCGTGGATAAAACGAGAGAAATNCATTAGAAATGGTGTAGGTGTAATTTTAGATAAGAGTTTGAAAGATAATGTTGTAAAAATTAATAGAGTTGGAGGTAGAATTATAGCCCTTAAGAGTATCATTGATACTAAGATTTTTAATATTATAAGTGCTTATGCTCCTCAAGTATGCTTAGATACATGGTCTAAAGATAAATTTTAGATTGACTTAGAAAACTTAATGCAAATGATACCTCTTGAAGAAAGAATTTTTATTAAAGGAGATTTAAATGAACACGTCGTTAGAGTGGTAGAAGACTTCAGAAATACTCATGGTGGCTACGATTTTGGAGTAACTAATAAAGAAAGTAGAACTATTTTAGATTTTGCTATAGCGTATGATTTTGTTATTACTAATACTTTATTCAAGAAAAGAGAGCATCTTATTACTTATAA
The DNA here is from genome assembly GCA_002079205.1 of Phalaenopsis hybrid cultivar. Lineage (NCBI taxonomy): Eukaryota > Viridiplantae > Streptophyta > Magnoliopsida > Asparagales > Orchidaceae > Phalaenopsis > Phalaenopsis hybrid cultivar. Next base: position 62,307 of record JXCR01141856.1, on the reverse strand, counting down.
GAGTGGATCTAATAAAACACAAATTGATTATTTTCTTATTAGAAGAAGAAATCGTCGAGATTGTAAAGATTGTAAGGTCATTCCAAGTGAGAATTTAAGTATCCAACGTCATTTATTAGTTTTAGATTTTAAGATGAAGTGTTGTAAAATAAAGAATACTTGGGCTCATCATCGTAGAATTAGATGGGGGAACCCAAAAGACACAAGTAAAATTATTTTTATGTGTAAAATTCAAGATTTTAAAATTTAGGATGTTCATGAAAAAACAAATGTTATGTGATATAAAGTAATAAACATTATTAAACAAGTAGCAAAAGTTGTGCTCGGGGAATCAAAAGAAAAAAATTTTTATAAATAAAAATAGTTGTTGGTGGAATAATAATATGTAAGAAAAGATAGAATATAAAAAGTTATGTTATAAAAATTGGTTTAAATGTAAAAGCTTAGAGAAATGAGAAAAATATCAAACGACCCGCAGAGATTCTTAAAGAACAATCTTTGACGCTAAAAATTCTGTTTTTAATGATTTTTATAATAAATTAGATACTAAGGAGAGTGAAAATATATGTATAAACTAGCCAAACAAAGAGAAAAGAAAAGTAAATATTTGACTCAAGTAAAGTGTATTAAAGATGATAATCAAAATGTACTTTTCTTAGGAAAAAAATATTCAACATAAGCGGGTGAGTTATTTTGATAAACGTTTTAATGAAGTTTCTGAAATACGATTGACCTTATTGATCTTAATATCGTGAATAATAATAAAACTTTTTTTTTTACCGTCACATTAGTAAATAAGAAGTTGAGGAGACTTTAAAGAAAACTAAGGGTGGAAAGTCTGTAGGACTTGATGATATCCCAATTGAAGTGTGAAAATATTTTCAGATTTGGGACTTCTTGGCTTATAAAACTTCTTTAATATTATTTTAAAAACTAAAAAGATGCCTGAGGAGTGGAGGGAGAGTATTTTGGTCTTTAATATTATTTTAAAAACTAAAAAAGATGTCTGAGGAGTGGAGGAAGAGTATTTTGGTCCTGATTTGAGTTTCTTGGCTTACTAAACTCTTTAATATTATTTTAAAAATTAAAAAGATGCCTGAGGAGTGGATGAAGAGTATTTTGATCCCATTTTTAAGAATAAAGGAGATGCACAAGAGTGTACAAACTATAGAGGAATTAAGTTGATGTGTCATACTTTAAAGGTATGAGAGAGGGTAATTGAACATAGTTTAAGATGCATTACAAAGATTTCTCATAATCAATTTGAATTTATGCAGGGCAGGTCTACTATGGAAGCTCTACATGTATTGAGAGGTTTGATGGAGAAGTTCATTATGTCGGGCAGGTCTACTATGGAAGCTATACATTTATTGAGAGGTTTGATGGAGAAGTTTAGATAACAAGGAGATCTACATTTGATTTTTATTGATTTAGAAAAAGCTTACAATAAGGTTCCAAGAGATATCCTTTAGAGAGTTCTTGAGAAGAAAGGTGTTGATATGACTTATATTGAAGTCATTAAAGATATGTATACTAGAGTTGTTACTTCTATTCAAACTGAAGGAGGATTGACCAATTATTTTTNATGACTCATCATCGTAGAATTAGATGGGGAAACCTAAGAGACACCAATAAAATTATTTTTATGAGTAAAATTCAAGATTTTAAAATTTGGGATGTTCATGAAGAAGTAAATGTTATATAGGATAAAATAACAAACACTATTAAACAAGTAGCAAAAGATGTGCTTGTAGAATCAAAAGAAAAACTTTTTATAAATAAAAATAGTTGTTGGTGGAATAATAATGTGCAAGAAAATATAAAATATAAGAAGTTATGATATAAAAATTGGTTTAAATGTAAAAGCTTAGAGAACTTAGAAAAATATCAAACGGCCCGTAGGGAGTGTAAAAGAACAATATGTAACGCTAAAAATCTTGTTTTTAATTATATTTATAATATATTAAATACTAAGAAAGGTGAAAAAATATGTATAAACAAGTCAAAAAATCATGAATAATAATAAAACATTTCATTTTTACCGTCGCATTAGTAAAAAAGAAATTGAGTAGGCTTTAATGAAAACCAAGGGTGGAAAGTATATAGGGTTTTACTGTCACATTAGTAAAAAAGAAGTTGAGGAGGCTTTAAAGAAAACCAAGGGTGGAAAATCTGTAGGACTGATGATATCCCAATTGAAGTGTGGAAATATTTAGGAGATTTGGGAGTTTCTTGGCTTACTAAGCTCTAAAAAGATGCTTGAGGAGTGGAGGAAGAGTATTTTGGTCCCCATTTTTAAGAATAAAGGGAAAGATGCCTGAGGAGTGGAGGATGTTTTTTTGGTCCCCATTTTTAAGAATAAAGGGGATGCATAAGAGTGTGCAAATTATAGAGGAATTAAATTGATGTGTCATACTATAAAATTATGGGAGAGGGTAATTGAACATAGGTTAAGATGCATCACGAAAATTTCTCATAATGGGGTAATTGAACATAGGTTAAGACGCATTACAAAGATTTCTCATAATCAATTTGGATTTATGACGGGCAAGTCTACTATGGAAGCTATACATTTATTGAGAGGTTTGATGGAAAAGTTCAGAGATAATAAGAAGAATCTACATTTGATTTTTATTGATTTAGAAAAAGATTATAATAAGGTTCCAAAAGATATCCTTTAGAGAGTTTTTGAGAAGAAAGGTGTCGATATGACTTATATTCAAGTCATTAAAGATATGTATACTAGAGCCCGTCACTTGAGTTCAAACTGAAGGAGGATTGACCAAATATTTTCCTAATTTTGTTGGATTACATCAGGGATCGGCTTTAAGCTCATATCTTTTTTTGCTTTAATTATGGATGGTCTTATTGAACATCTACAGAAGGATGTACCTTGGTGTATGTTTTTTGTTGATGATATCCTTCTCGTGGATAAAACGAGAGAAAAAACCCCAAAAAAACTTGAATTAGGGAGGTTTACATTGGAGTCTAAAGGCCTTCATTTAAGTAGAACTAAAACTGAATACATAGAATGTAATTTTAGTAGTAGTAGCTCTAGTGACAGAAGTGTGACTTTGGGGGATCAAATTATTAAAAGGTGTGAACAATTTAGATATCTTGGTTCCGTTATTCAAAGCGATAGCGATATAGATGGGGATTTTAATAGTAGAATTCAAGTTGGTTGGTTGAAGTGGAGGAATGCATCAGGCCTTTTGTGTGATAGAAAAGTACCACTTAGACGGTAGTGAGACCTGCAATGCTCTATGATGCTGAATNTAGCTCTAGTGACAGAATTGTGACTTTGGGTGATCAAATTATTAAAAGGTGTGAACAATTTAGATATTTGGGTCCGTTATTCAAAGCGATTGCGATATAGATGGGGATTTTAATAGTAGAATTCAAGTTGGTTTGTTGAAGTGGAGGAATGCATCAGGCCTTTTGTGTGATAGAAAAGTACCACTTAGACGGTGGTGAGACCTGCAATGCTCCATGATGTNCTACAGGAGGATGTACCTTGGTGTATGCTTTTTGCTGATGATATCCTTCTCGTGGATAAAATGAGAGAAAAATCTCAGGAAAAAAGTTGAATTATGGAGGTCTACATTTAAGTAGAACTAAAACTGAATACATAGAATGTAATTTTAGTAGCAGCAGCTCTAGTGATAGAAGTTTAACTTTGGGTGATCAAATTATTAAAAGGTGTGAATGATTTAGATATCTTGGGTCCGTTGTTCAAAGCGATGGTGATATAGATGAAGATGTTAATAGTAGAATTCTAGCTGGTTGGTTGAAGTGGAGGAATGCTTCAGGCTTATTGTGTGATAGAAAAGTACCGCTTAGACTGAAAGGAAAATTTTATAAGATGGTGGTGAGACCTGCAATGCTCTATGGCGTTGATTTTGGCATTCAAAAGAGAAACATAATAATAAGTTAAGTGTTGCTGAGATGAGAATGATTAGGTGGATGAGTGGCTTTACACTGAGAGACAAAATGCGAAATGAATATATCTGTGATAGGGTTGGTGTAGCTCTTGTGACGGACAAAATTAGAGAAAGTCGTCTTGGATAGTTTGGTCACATTAAATGTCGACCATCTGATGATCCAATTAGGAGAGTGGATGTTTTAGATTCGACTTGTGTTAAGAAAGACAGAGATAGACCTAGGAAGACTTGGGCTTATTGGATAAAAATTGATCTTAATTTAGTAGAACTAAATGAAAATATGACATTAAATAGGACGCAATGGAGAAAAACGATTCATGTAGCCGACCCCACGTAATGGGATTAAGGCTTTGTTGTTGTTGTATTAGTTTTTTTACTCAACGTATCTTTATACTACGTTTTCTCCCATTAGGCTGTGACTATGATCTGAATGAAAGTCATTCACACGGTCCTATCATACGGTATGAGTGACAAATACAAGTACTATCAATTAAGCTACAAATTGGAAGAATGAAGTTATGAGTGGTTTTATATCACTAAACCAGCTCATATCACAAAGATGATACAATAGAATGCACCAGACATATTTTCTGAGATTTGATTTATTAATTTTGTATCGTGCTTCGTGATTGCACAACATTTTTGACTTTGAAATGGCTGAGCGGCCTATTAATTGCATTCTTTTTGGTTTTGATATTATAGTGGATTTGTGCTCACTTGTGGGTAAGGTACTTAATTTTTTTTTCCTATACAGATTAAAGTTGTTGCTTATCAAGATAAGAAATGATTATCGTTAATATGGAAAAAATCATTTTAATAATAATGACTTGTAATAATAAGAATTAACAAATCATAGTCATCAATAATGGTGTTGATATTTAAGGTTTAAGAAAACGACTTGCATTTTATTAAAGATGTGTGATTTCTTATAAGCATTATTTAAGTGTCATGATTAAATCGTTGTTGTCCAGAGTAATAGTATCAGCAACTTTGTCGTTATCATAAGCATCATTGTCCCTAGCCCAGTGACTATTATTTTGGGTTGCTTTTCATGCATCCTTCCTTGTCATTCATTTTTATTGAATATCTGATTAGTTTTTAGCTTAAGTTTATGAAAGTTAAAAAAGATATCTCATATGTGGCTAACAAAGCCAATGAAAAATACTATGAAGATACATTTTTTGGTGGATTAACCATGAGTTTCTATGTTGGAAAGCCAATGTCACATATAAATGGAAAAAGAATTCAGCGAAGCAAATTTCAAAGAATGACTTAGGTAGACAACTCCTTGGTGGGAAATTTTTACTATTAAAATAATGTTAAAAAAATATGTTTGATATTGTTTGGGTTTACAAGTAGAAAACTCACTTGTAGAAATAGATGTGAATTTATTTTGTTACTATATTGTGTTTTCAATATAGATTTTATCAGTAAAAAAGCAAATCGATGATAATTGTTGTAAACATGGTAGTATAAATTTTGGCATAAAAGTCACTGAAAATCTTTAACACCGTGCATCCAAAAGCTACCTTATTAGTTTCAAACTTGTACTTTTCATATAATATGTTGATGTTTATGGAAGCAAATCTATATACTCTAATAATTCGTTAAAAATTTAGTACGGGCAAGCATTGCTTAAAATTGTACTATTTGGGGCATCAAGGTGCTTCTCGGGCACACAATAATACTATTGATGCTTACATCTTATGTGGAGCTATTGAGGCTTATAAACAGAATGTGTGAGGCGCATGCTAATGCATTTATAATGAGGCATAAACCTCAATTTTCTTTCTTATGAGGTGTTGAAATTTTTTTATTTACAATCTCATAACCTATTTGTCATTATAGTTTGTATCTAAACCTATTTCATCTAAATAAAACTAGAAATGTGAACTTTAGCTCACGAACATGCACCATGCTACCTGGGAGTCAGACATCATGTAGGAGAATCCCTCCCACAAGAGGAGTCGACAACACTGATGTGTCAATGTGATTGCTGCTATTTTTCCAGTACCATTGCTTCCACTACTATTGCATCACCATCGTAGCCTTTGTGTTCAGTTTTTTGCTATTGCCATTGCCATGGTACCACCAATCAGTAGCTCCTTAATTTCTTTTTTTCTCCTCTTTTTGATTTTTTTGTTCGCCATTTTATTCCTCTTGTTCTTCTCCATTTTTATTATTTATTTTGCATGATTTTTCAATTTAAGTTTATTTGAAAATGGTGAGAATGAGTACAAGAGTTGAATGAAAAATATGGACAATAATAGAAAAGATCCGATACAAAAGTATTTTGTTTAAGTGAAATTTTTCTTGTGGTGGGGACGACCGGGAAGACATTTATTTCAAATTCAAACACAGTATGAAGAAGTTGAAAGGAGGCAAGCAAGAATTCAGAGTTAAAAGAAATTTGTGGTATAGGGACATGGTTACTTGAAGAAGTTGAAAGGAGGCAAAGCAAGAATTCAGNAATCCCTCCCACAAGAGGAGTCGACAACACTGCTGTGTCAATGTGATTGCTGCTATTTTTCCAGTACCATTGATTCCACTACTATTGCATCACCATCATAGGNAACACTGCTGTGTCAATGTGATTGCTGCTATTTTTCCAGTACCATTGCTTCCACTACTATTGCATCACCATCATAGCCTTTGTGTTCGGTTTTTTGCTATTGCCATTGCCATGGTACCAATAATCAGTAGCTCCTTAATTTCTTTTTTTCTTTCTCTTTTTGATTTTTTCGTGCGCCATTTTATTCCTCTTGTTCTTCTCCATTTTTATTATTTATTTTGCATGATTTTTCAATTTAAGTTTATTTGAAAATGGTGAGAATGAGTACAAGAGTTGAATGAAAAATATGGACAATAATAGAAAAGATCCGATATAAAAGTATTTTAAGTGAAAATTTTTTTGTGGTGGGGACGACCGGGAAGACATTTATTTCAAATTCAAACACAGTATGAAGAAGTTGAAAGGAGGCAAAGCAAGAATTTAAAGTTAAAAGAAATTTGTGGTATAGGGACATGGTTACTTGTTTATTTTAGATCTGTTGTTTGCTTGCTATTTTATCATGAGTACGATTATTCTCAAATATATATATATATATTTCAAATTATACTGAGTTTGATAGTTTAATTTTGAGGCTTACGCCTTAATTCAAGAAAAGAAAATGGTTCAATAATCAATCCCCCAATTTTAAACCTTGCTAGTAAATAAAATGCAGATAGATAATATCCAATACTCATCAAGACATCCATCATCTAATTTTGTTCCTTTTCCGACCTTAAGAANGCCTTAATTCAAGAAAAGAAAATGGTTCAATAATCAATCCCCCAATTTTAAACCTTGCTAGTAAATAAAATGAAGATAGATAATATCCAATACTCATCAAGACATCCATCATCTATTTTTGTTCCTTTTCCGACCTTAAGATGGTAAAAAGTTGAACCCAATGCAGTTTTTACTACCTAGTGTAAAGGGCCCTTTTACCCTTCTACTAGCGTAGCAAACCAAGATCCACCTCAAAAATTGTCCTTGAGATTGTAAACTTGGTCTAGGTGTTCTTGAGTTGTCAGAATTAGTAAGTATTTCTTGTTTTAATATTGTTCTGCATATAATTCTGTTGGGAATGGTTTGACATTTGCGAACCTTGCCTTTGGAAATAATGTATGATTAAAATGAAACATTAAAACTTATTGATCTGCCAATGCGCTGATTGAAAGAATGGGCAATAATTACAGTGATTGATCTAATGCCTGTTTATATTATACCTTTTGGTATGGTAAAATGCTGGTAAAGAATGTTGAGATAAACTGCTGGTTTTGATGAAACCTTGTTTATAAGTTGGAAATATAAATTATTGTTAGGAGTAATGCTTGACAACCACGACAAATCTTGGCAATTCTTCAAAATCAGCGTTTGATTTTTTCAGCAGTGTGGATGGGAATCTAACATTGACTGCAGTAAGTCGAAAGATTTTGGTAAAACAGAACTTGTGCTAGATATGGTCCAATGAATATGAAAGACTGATTCATGAAGTTATAAGTTTTTGGCTATTGACGATAAATGAATAAATTTGTTTGAGGTTCTGACTGGGAAGGAAAACGAAATTTAGGGGAATCCTCTGAAATAGAAGATTATTAGTATTTGAATTGGTTAATATCGATCTTATGGTTTGGAATATGTGGAACCAGAAGGAAGATAGATGATTCAGACAAGATTGGATGTGGAGTCTGAAGTCAGTTGGTAGAAACTGTTGCGGAAATTCTTTTTCCACGTTTAATGAATTTAATGCATCTAAAATGATGCATGCTGTAATCTTGTTGCCCTAATCTAGTTTTCCAAAACTTGTGGCTGTCATTCATGTATGAAAGACAAATAAATACCAATTTATTTTTGCATCTCAATTAGATCCATAAAAATTTTATAAGAAGAAAGATTGCAGAATATTGCTTACCATGAAGGCTCGCTATAAAAATGAGGTGAATGAATTATGCTGTGAAGGTGCTGACAAAATATAAGAGGGGAACCTGATTCCAATTGCTAGAGCAAGGTGGCTACCCCTTGTTTCCGTGACTCAACAACACTAATAAGTTAGATGCAGATTTATGGTGAGGATGATGTTTTGCAATTGAAAAGATGGATGATAATCTAAGTGTGAAATTAGGGCTTTTGTTTTGGGTTGCGGGTGTTTTTTTTTTTTAATTGGATGAAGCCTTTAATTGATTCACTATTTTAAAGAAATCTTAATGTGGTTAGAAAAAGATTGCTTTTCAATCCCCTTTTATTTAAAAGCCATAGTTTTGGTTCTTGAAAGACAAGTTTGCGCGTTTTGAAGTAACTAGTCCTGTTTCAGATTGGTGAGTTATTTTAAAACGAAGATATTGGAAAATATTTTAATTTATGCACTTTGCTACCTTATTTGTTGTGCTTGTAATGCTTAGGGGTGCGTTTAGGGCGGCGGTGTGTCACCGCACCGTAGTTTTTTCTGTTTGTCAAAGCTGCGTTTTCAAAAGCTGCGGCTGAAAGCTGTGTTTTTCCACCACGGATGGCTACCCGTGGTGGTTGCTAGAAAGCTGCGGTTTGACTTTTTCAAAAAGATTTTTTTTTTGTGTAAAAGCCACCGGCCTCATTAATGTGACAGCATATATTCTGTTCGTGTAGAGATGCTGCAACCTTTTTTTTCTGCTTTTATTATTGAATTTTAGAATCTGGATTGTGAAAGCACAGCAATCTATGAAATTTTATTGGAATTTGGATGGACTGTTGGACTGTGTCCAGTTTAAATCTGAATTCAACTGCTGCTGGCTATTTAATTCCGGGTTGCTACCTCATTGCCTGACTTTATTTGGCTGTTTCATCTGTATTTTCCGATTCTCTAATTCTATCTCTATTTTTCATTGTGGACCGAGGAAAAATTATGTATGTTAAATTGAAGCAATTTCTTTTTTTAGTGATTTTTTTTTTATGGCATGAAATTTTGCTGAACTTGTGTGGTAAATTATTGTGCAGCTGGTCCTTGAAGTCCTAAAGTTGTTATATCATATTATGCCATCCGCAGCACGGGATGATGAAAATATTCAGCCATTTCTGGCCAAGGAAAAGATTCTTGAGGAACAACCTATGTACTTGTATCAGCTCTCGACTGATATTCTTCCTGTCTTAATTGAGGTGCATGTTTGGATTCTATTTATGATGTTCCCATCATTTCATTTGCTGAATTTAAATCAATTTTTCTCAGGTCGTTAAGTCTGGTGCAAATTTAAGTGTTTGTTATGGCTGTCTTTCTGTGATGATCAATATCATTTATTTTGGCGCAGTTGATATGCTTCAAGACCTTGTAAAGAACTCAAGCATTTCAAGGTATGATATGAGTTGAGTTCTTGTATGAAGGTTTAGATGTTTTTGTTGATAAGCGTATCAGTTAGAGCATCTATCTGTTGAACCGAAAAGGTTTATGAAATTGAATTGAGCCCTTTTGGTCCAGTCCCTACTCACACCATTTTACTCAAACGTTCAAAGTCATTTGCCCAACAGAGGCTGCACTATTTTTTAAAATATCTCCTTGACTTCCATAGTCTATCATTGAAGAAATTTACCTATTATTAATGAAAAACACTTGGGCTCATTATACGAATGGTTGTTTCTCATTTGCTACTTTTAATGATGTGATGGTTGCTTGAGATGCATTTTATATTAATTTTTCAATTTAGTTATTGGAAAATTGAGGCTAGTCATCTGTTGTTGAAATAAATGAGTAGTGGATAAATGATGATTAGTCGGGAATCAGGATTTCACTGATTTGACGGACTCTTCAATACTAGATGTCTGAGAAGAGAACTTGATCTGAGTAAGGCACTTCGTTAATTGAATCTGATGGCTGAGTATTTGAAGTTTGAGGGGATAAATGTTACCCTTTTGAAAGCATGATATTGTATAGTCTCCCTCGTAAATATGAAAAGTCTTTCTCATGCATTGTTTTTGACCATGGGGTGATCATAACCAGCATCTAGATCATGAATTTGATTTATGACGTTGATTCTATTTGGAATGATTTTCTAGTATTTCTTATAGTTTAAAAAGCGTCTTTTGATGAAATAACGGAATGGTGGATAAATAATAATGTAGAAAATTGAAAGTCAAGTATAATTGTTTTTTTTTTCACTATTTCAGTTACCTGTCGCAAAATAAAAAATTTCTCTCAAGCTATCCTGGCCATCCACTAATGAAAGCTTTCAAAACGATGGTCGGCAAGCGATGACATCGAAATCTTGAAAGTTTTGATATCTTTCTTTGTTTAATGATATATTTTGAGGATAACCAGTGTTTGGTTGAATTTTTAGATTTCTTTTTTCAGATCATAAACTATCAAAGCAATTGAAAATTGAATTTGATACAAAAAACACTATTTTTTCTGTATATTTATGCATATCTACATGTATGCTGTGTTTAGGTCCATGTGCATAGGTGTATGTATGTATGCATACATGTTTGTGTGTACGTATGTGCACGCACACATGCAATGGATATATGGATAGATTATTTGTGTATGTATTTGTCTATATGCATTTGTTTATTTTTCTTTCTTCCTTTATGAATTTGCATGCAAGCTTGTGTATTTTTGTATGGCTATGGCTACATGTGCTTTTGTTTGTGTATGCATGCCTGCATGTCGAAAGGATTTTATTAACTTGTATTAATCTAACTATAAGATTGCTTGATTTTGATTGCATCAAATTCTTAGAAGGAATGAATGTTTTAGATATCCCGGGTCTATTGTTCAAAGTGATGATGATATAGATGGGGATGTTATTAGTAGAATTCAAGTTAGTTGGTTGAAGTGGAGAAATGCATCGGGCATATTGTGTGATAAAAAAGTACCACTTAGACTGAAAGGAAATTTATGAAAAAGTGGTGAGACCTACGATACTCTATGGTGCAAAATGATGGCATTTAAAAGAGAGGCATAAAACAAAGTTTAGTGTTGTGGAGATGAGAACGCTTAGGTGGGCGAGTGGCTTGACACTTAGAAACAAAATGTAAAATGAATATATCTATAATAGGGTTGTTGTGGCTCTAGTGGCGGGCAGGATTAGAGAGAGTTGTCTTAGATGGTTTGGTCGTGTTGAACGTTGACCATCTGATGATCTTATTAGGAGAGCAAATTTATATTCGACTTATGTTAAGAAAGGCAGAAGTAGACCTAAAAAGACTTGGGCATATTGTGTAAAAATGATCTTAATTTATTAGAATTAAATGAAAATATGACACTCAATAGGACACAATGGAGAAAAAGGATTCATGTAGCCGACCCCACTTAGTGGGATAAAGGCTTGTTGTTGTAATGAACCAACCACTTGTCATAGGGTTCTATTAGTCTTTAGCCACTGCAGGTGAAAGTGAAATGTGAACAACACAAATGATTTTTTACCTTAAAAATAATTTTATTTATTTATTATATATAATGATATAATGCTTTGTTAGTTCTGTTTTAAGTTGAGCACTATGTGAGAACTCCTTCAATTCTACTTGTGAAGGTTCCAGCACTTACTCCAGTCTTCTTCTGTTGTGTGCGAAATCATTTGCCATAAACCCTTGGTGGCTAAGGCATTTGGCAGGTCGCTTTTGGCATCCAATGACTTTGATAAATTAAGGTGCTGAAATTTCATTAAAAGTGAAATATAGATAACAAGAGCGATGGTTGGAAACTTAGGTGTTGTTTTAGATAATTTTTATTTTGTTTTTTGTTTTGTTTATGTTTTGATTTAAAATAAAACATGTTTGGTATGGTATAACGTTTTCAATTATTTTTAAAAACAGTCAAAATAACTTTTAAATGTTTTGAGTGTTTTGAAAACAAACCAATTTGTTTAAAAATAAAACAAAAAGCAAAAAATGCATTAAACAAATGTCTTTATAATAAAAACAAAAACGAAAAAAAAAAAAACAAAAGTGATTCCATACAGGACCTTACTATTTGGCTTTATTTTTCATTTTATGCCATCGACACAAGTAGCCTTATTCTAACTATTTATTGTCAGCATTTTTCATTTTATATTGGATCATTGCCCTCAAAATAAATTAGTCAGGCCCCAACAATGATTCCTGCAGCATTCCCAACTATGTAAAACCAGTTGCTAGAAACCCTGACTAAGCACTTTATTCTCGTTATCTCCTTTTATTATCAACAAAGTTTTCAAAGCAGCTTTGTGCATATTCTATCTAGTCCATGTGCCTTGTAGGTTTTTGCAGAATGTCTTTATAGGCAGCAAAAAAATGCCTTTGCTTGAGATTTTAAGGCTTAGCTAGAAATTAAGAATTCAGATTCTTGTTCAAGGATTTTATTNAATCAGCATTTGTTGTTGCACCATTGGGACTCTTTCCTCGCCCTTGGTCTGCAGGATCTTCTGTCTCAGATGATAGACAGTTTTCTGATGTCTTAAAGAAGTTTTCTGTTCTTGGTCAGCTAGTTGCGAAGGCTATTCGAGAAGGGAGGATTCTGGATATACCATTCAGTAGCACATTTTATAAAGTTATACTTGACCAGGTTTTTTTACCAAAACATATGCATAAGGGCATTTATGCTTGCTTTTGTTGCTATTCTAGCCTGATATATATATATATATTTATTTTGTTATGTATAACAGGGTTTTTCTATGCTTAAATGTACTTTCATTTGAATTGTGTAGGCACTCGGAATCTATGATATCCAGTCATTTGATCCTGAGCTTGGAAGGACCTTGCTGGAATTCCAAGCTCTTTCACATAGGAAAAGTTTTTTGAAATCAGCTTCTAGTCAAAATTTTGAGCATGCATCTGATTTATGCTTCCGGAATACAGCAATTGAGGATCTGTATCTTGATTTTACTCTTCCTGGATATTCAGACTATCTTCTTTCTTCTGCAACGAACTCCAAAATGGTGAAAGCACATCTTTGTATTAGTTTTTTTAATGAACTCTTTCTTTCACTAATATTTTTTTTTTCAGGTAAATATTGACAACTTGGAAGAGTACGTTTCACTGGTGGTTGATGCATCTATAAAAGATGGTATTTCCAGGCAAGTGCAGGCATTCCAATCAGGTTTTAATGAGGTATGTTCAATGAGGGTCTACATTTTATGCGGTGCTCCTGGGTCAGAATGTTCTTTGTTCTACTTTTAGCAGGGTAATGATATAATTTTAGGATATTATTGTTGTGCTGCTGCGATATTTATGCGTGCTTTAGTTACAACAATGCTTTCTTAGGTTGTTTGTGGAGAAGAATATTTTGGTGTTTTATCCACTGAAAATCCTATTTATAACCAGGGAATGAATATGATGTGAAGAGGTACAATGAAATAATCATCTTCCACTA